>JBBPBX010085105.1:0-15157 GCA_038048925.1 Garcialebias charrua
GGTATCTGGAAAATATCCAATACTAGGATCTATCACAGATGTGTATCCAAAGACTATCCAATACTAGGATCTGTCACAGATTTGTATCCAGAAATATCCAATGCTAGGATTTATTATGTATGGGTATCCAGAAAATATCCAATACTAGGATCTATCACAGATATGTATCTGGAAAATATGCAGTAGTAGGATCTTTCTCATATGGGTATCCAGAAAATATCCAATACTAGGATCTCTCAAGTATGGGTATGCATAAAATATTCTATACTAGGATCTATCGCAGATGTGTATACCGAAAATATCCTATACTAGGATTTATCATGTATGAGGATACAGAAAAAATCCAGTGCTAGGATCTATCACAGATGGGTATGCATGGGATATCCTGTACTAAGATCTGTTAAAGATGAGATCTCCCCGTATAGCACCGGAAACATATTGGATATGTGGCAGATACGGACACTTGCATACTGTTGTATTTCCCCGGATATTAGGCCTTTTCGTCCAGTGTAAAAACGCTCCGCTGGACTTTTCACTACCTCTCCGGCTCCATCAGGTAAATAAACTATGTCTCATACCAACATAAATTACTATAAACTACGTCTCATACCAACATTAAGGCAGCTAACAAGTTATACTCCACTTAAAGCGGTAAGTCAGCTCAAATACAAACACAATGCTAACGTTAGCTCGTATTTTTTTCTTAGACAAACGACCTGAAATGGCTTCACAATGTTCACCAGTGTCCAAGGTAAATACGTCAGTGTAACTGAATGAAAGAGTGCCACAGAACAGTTACAGCATATGTTGTGAAAATGTTGCATCCCTTTTCAGATGTGGATTCAACTCCTGCCATGGATTGCACTTATATTGCACTCAGACACATTACTGCTATAGTTAAGCAAATCCAACACTTCTTAACATCCTTAATCCATTTAAAGTTCTCAGTGTATTTTAAAATTGTTTTAATGCCTCTAGTTCTATTTCGTGTAGCTCCGCCCTTTAACCACGCCTATTGGGTGTGTCCCTGCGCTTCGCGCCAACATTGAAGACATTTTAGTCCACGCCCACCTGCTGTGGGCCCCACCTATGTCCACTATAAGTTCAAGGTGGACTATAGTTCTGCTCCCGATTTTTCTTCAAACCAACGACGAAGAAAGATGTCTACACCTTCATTTAAATACTGCCCAGGATGCCACGGCAAGGGCTTCATCCTGTCCTCCGACCTGCACAAGATGTGCGAGATGTGCAATGGACCGGTGCACGCGCAGCAGGCGATGGAGCCCCATTGCTCCTGCCTTGCGTGCCTCCGTCTGCCGGCGGAGGAGAGGCAGCGCCGAGTGGACCTCTTCACCCTCGGAGTCCAGGAGCAGCACCAGCTGGCGGAGGAAGCAGGTTGGCTAAATGACTTAGCCGAAATAGCCTGCGGCTCAGAGACAGCTAGTGGCGGCGGTCCTCCCTCCGTTGGAGGCTCGGAGCCAGCCTTGCCTTTTCTCCATCCCCAGGAGAGTACTAGCTACCGTGTCCCGCCCTGTCCTCAGGGAAGCGCGGGACCGGTCCTGTCTCAAATGGGAGCCGAACCATCCGGCGCGCACGTCCCGGGCCACGCACCAGATGGACCGGAACCGTCGCCCTCCCTGCCTCCATCAACAGCATCCTCACCAGCACCAGTGGACTCACCTCCCCCCCCCGTCTGAGACCCCGGGGGCGCAGGGCAGCCACTCCTCCCTCCTCAGCGTCCTCCCCGAGATCATCAGGTGGGCCGCGGATGTGTGTGGCATGTCGGTGCCTGAAAGCACCACGGCAGCGACGTCCTCGCTCCTGGCGGGAAAGTTCGCACCGAAGCATGGCGGCGCAGCAGAGCCAGTCTGGCCAGACCTGCCGGACGTGATTTCCCTCCTGCAGGGTGCTTTTAAAGACCCCCTCAGGCTGAGGGCACCGGTGGCTTCATCTGCGTCCATCACCAGAGTGCGCGGGCTCACGGCTCAGGACTTTCCCGCGGTGCCGCCGCTCGAACCGAGCCTCTCGGCGGTATTTGGGATCCGTGCGTCCAAGCACGTTGGGAAACGGATTTTTCCACCAGCACCTGGCGACCTGCTTGCTGCAAAAACTCAGGACCGCATTCACCAGTGTGCAGCCCAGATCGGCGCGGCCTCGAACAACATTGCGCTTTTAGCGCTCAGCATCGGGCGGACTTCACCTGACGCCACGGTCGGAGACGCGGTGGACGTCATTACCAACTTATGCGCCGTTCAGGCAATGTGCGTCTCCCGCATCTCTGCATGGGCGACACTCCTCCAGCGGAAGCTGTGGCTGGGACTCTCATCCTCCATCCCAGATGAGCTCAAGAAAGATCTGCTGGGGGGGCCAATATCGAGCGAGGGGCTCTTCGGCGAGCACTACCGCTCGGTCTTTGAGCAGCTGCGCTCCTCTTCAGAGGCGTTGGAGCAGGTGAGGAAGCACACTGCGGCGCCCAGACCAGGACCCCGCTCTGCGCCCGGCCCCATCCGCGTGCATGAACAGGGCAGAGGCTTCCGCCAGCAACAGCGTCGCTTTGCACCCACCTCGACCTTCTCGGCGCCGCCACCTCCAGCTCCACCGAGAAGTCACCCTGCTCAGTCCTTCCAGAGGCCTGGGGCGCCTCGGGCCAGGGGCCGTCATCAGCCATGGACTGGCCACCAGGACTTTAAGAGAAGCCATTATAAAAAATGATGGGGCGCAGGAGGTGTGTGCACTGATGGTTTTTTGGGTTTAAATAAAGAATCTGTTGTGAAAAGCAGTGTTTTTCATTTAGACTCGTTACATCCTTCCTGTTCAAGGTATGTGAGCACATCTCCACAAAAGTTTTTTGTGTCTGGTACTAAACTACCCAGCGATCCTGCACAAGACGTGAGTATCTGTAAACTTCAAACAACAGGCCGGCTGACAGGTGCAGGCACAGACCTCTCTGTGACCTCCCCAGCCCCGCCTCCCCACTCGAGTGTGGGGGCCAGCTCCTCCAGGTGTCAGCGATCAAAGAGCTCCTCTCAGTCATCCCGAGGTGAGCGCAGACAGCAAATCGTTCAAAAGAAGACGTTTGTCTCGTCTGCCGGGTTCAAACGAAGAACCGAGCAGCAGCTGTGACGCGGTGCTCGGTGAACGCCCCTTTCTCAGAGGGCCTCCCATGGACCAACGCGAACTCTGTCCGCTTGGTGGCGGTCGAGGCCAGATTATCTCTTCTCATGAAACAGGACAGACAAGCAGCACCGCTGTCAGACCACAGTGCAGAGTGGCTCCAGCTTTGCTCGCTAAACAAATGGCTAAAACGAGTAATCTGCCAGGGCTATTCCCTGCAGTTTGCGGGAGCACCACCCAAATTCAACGGGGTGCTACAAACAGAGCTAACCTCCACAGAGCAGGGGTTAGCGCTTCAGTCGGAACTTCAGGAACTATTGACAAAACACGTCATTTCCGGAGTTCCTCCCAACGAAGAGAGGACGGGGTTTTATTCAAAATATTTCCTCGTCCCCAAGAAGTCAGGAGGTTTGAGACCGATTTTAGATTTATCGATTCTCAACAGACACATCATGACTCGATCCTTCCACATGTTGACAACAAAACGTGTCCTCGAATTCGTGTCGAGGGGGGACTGGTTAGTGAGCATCGACCTCCGCGACGCCTACTTCCACGTTCCCATAGTAACCAAACACCGGAAGTTCCTCAGATTTGCGTTCCAAGGGGTCAGTTACGAGTTCAACCGTCTCCCCTTCGGGTATGCGTTGGCCCCCCGCACTTTCACGAAAATTATCGAAGCGGCGTTACAGCCGCTTCGTTCGAGGGGCGTCAGAATTTTATTCTATCTCGACGATCTACTGCTTCTGTCTGGCTCGAGACAGGAAGCGGAAGCCCAGACAGTCGATCTGGTGAATCATCTATCCCGCCTGGGCTTCGCGGTGAACTGGGAGAAAAGTTCAGTGATTCCAGCTCAGAAAATAACCTTCTTGGGAGTTGTTTTCTGCTCAGAGACCATGACAGCAGTCTTATCGGACCAGAGGAAGGACTCGCTGACGTCACTCCTCCGGTATGTCCAGCGCCACAGATCTGTGCCAGCGTTGTCAATAATGCGTTTATTGGGAATGATGGCGTCTGCCCACGCGGTTGTAAAACAGGGTTTGTTAAACATGCGTCGGCTACAGATATGGTTTGCACGACAGAGGATCGACCCGGTACGTCACAAACATCGCCGAGTCACGGTTCCGCCATCAGTAGAAGCGGATCTAGTGTACTGGGGGAATCCCAGGATCTTAGCAGAAGGGGTTCCCCTAGGGAAAGTGACGTCTTTTCAAATGATATTTACGGATGCGTCTCTCTCCGGCTGGGGAGGGACTTACCTGTCACAGTCGGTGAAAGGGGCGTGGCCGCCAGGCACGTCCCTTCACATAAACGTCTTGGAGCTTTTAACGGTGCACAAGGTTCTCAAACACTTTGTCCACGAGGTCAAGGGTCAGGATGTGCTTGTTCACACAGACAACAGAGCGGCAGCTGCTTACATCAACCGACAGGGCGGAGTAAGGTCAGCTCAGCTCCTGAACACAGCCAGGGAGCTGCTCTGTTGGGCCCACACACACCTGAAATCACTGAGGGCAATTTACATTCCAGGTGTGCTGAACACAGGGGCAGACATTATGTCCCGCGGCGGGCCGTTGGACAGAGATTGGACTCTCCACCCGGACCTAGCCTCCCAAATTTGGAGCAGGTTCGGGAGAGCAGAGGTGGACTTAATGGCCACCAGGGAAAACGCTCAGTGTCCCCTGTTCTACTCGTTAAGTCCTCGGGACAATCCCCCGTTGGGGGTGAATGCGTTTGCCCACAAACCGTGGCCTCAAACACTAATTTATGCTTTTCCTCCAGTTCCTCTACTATCAGCGCTGCTGGAGAGAGTGAAGGAGGAGAAGTTACCAATGATCCTGATTGCACCGGAGCGCCTGAACGCACCATGGTTCCCGGCGCTTCAGCAGCTGGCAGTCAGGTCATGGAGACTCCCCTGGAGAGACGACGCTCTCCTACAGGCGGGGGGAGCAATAAAGAGTTTTCCAGTGATAGGTCAACATCTTCTGGTTTGGTTGCTGAACGTGAGCGTTTAGAAAACCTTGGGTTTTCTAAAGACGTTATATGCACCATCCAGGGAGCAAGAGCAGTGTCCACTACGGCTGTTTACGCATCCAAATGGGCTGCTTTTCAGCGGTGGTGCCTGGAGAATCAATTGGATCCATCCTCATGTCCTCTGGTCTCCATTCTGTCATATTTACAGCTACTGCTGGACAGGAATTTGGCCTTCAGCACAGTTAAACTCTATGCTGCGGCAATATCTTCCTGCCACGAGGGGTTTAATGATAAAACTGTGTTTAGTCATCTCCTAGTGAAGCGTTTCCTGAAAGGTGCCAGACGGTTAAGACCAGTCTCACGCACCTTGGCTCCACAATGGGATTTGGTTACTGTATTGAATTCATTAACTGAAGATCCATTCGAGCCATTGGATCAGATCCCGTTAAAGTTTTTATCCTTTAAAACGGCTCTGTTGTTAGCCCTAACATCAGCTAAGAGGGTAAGCGACTTGACAGGCCTGTCTGTTTCTCCCTCCTTTTTCAAGATTCAAGGGGATGGGAGCTCAGCTGAGCTTAGGCCGAACCCTGCTTTTATCCCTAAAAGCATCACGAGTTCATTTAAATCCAGAATCATTACTCTGGACGGCTTTTGTCTTCCCCCTCACACCCGTGCAGAGGATGAACGTCTTCATTTGCTTTGCCCAGTACGAGCACTAAAGTGTTATGTGGCTCGCACTACCGCAATGCGTAAGTCGGATAAGCTTTTTGTTCATTTTAGAGGTCGGTCTCTAGGTCAACCTCTGACTTCTCAGCGGCTGTCACACTGGTTGTGTGAAGCTATTGCTCAGGCCTACAGCTCTGCGGGTCTCGAGCCTCCTGAGGGAATTAAAGCTCATTCTACTAGAGGAATCGCAGCTTCCACAGCCCTGTACAGAGGTGTTTCTGTGCAGGATATCTGCTTGGCGGCCTCCTGGTCGTCAGCCTCTCCTTTCATCCGTTTTTACTTACGAGATGTTTCCAGCTCTTCTCTGACTCATTCTGTTCTCAGGGTTGCTGCAGATTAATTGTTTTCATCTTCAATAAAAGTTTTATTAAGATGACACAGTGGTTTCTGTCTTTTATTGACTCAGACTATGAATATGCGGTTATTCATGGCCGTCAAATAGGAAGGTTGTCTCACCTGCTGCACCTGGTGTTCTCAACTGATGGTGCATTTTTCATAATTATTGTGGTATTGGCGACTCACAGAGTGTGTTATGGTTCCAATTAGACCCAGTGAGGCATGGACCATATCATGCTCCGCCTTTAACCCAATAGGCGTGGTTAAAGGGCGGAGCTACACGAAATAGAACGTTGGTTACGTATTGTAACCCCAGATTCTATGAGTGTAGCGTAGCCCTTTAACCCTGGGCCTCCCTGGCTCTTTTTTGGCAGAAGAAAAATATTGCCTTTTGGGAGCAGAACTATAGTCCACCTTGAACTTATAGTGGACATAGGTGGGGCCCACAGCAGGTGGGCGTGGACTAAAAGGTCTTCAATGTTGGCGCGAAGCGCAGGGACACACCCAATAGGCGTGGTTAAAGGGCTACGCTACACTCATAGAATCTGGGGTTACAATACGTAACCAACGTTTTCATTATTATATAGTTTCTGTTTATGTTCTCTTTCATTCCATTATGAGTGAATGTCACAGTTTGAAGAATTATTGAATAGGTTAGTTAGGCAATAACAACAGAGCTAATAATTGTACACATTCTCAGTCTAAAAAATGATTTAATAATCTCTTTTTACTGATAATACTGATAAACCTGTTGTTTGTTTAGGAACCTCCCTGCAGTCTGTCCAGAAAATCTCCACTGGAGGAGCTTTTTGTTGAGGAAGAGGCACAACATAATGTCACAGCTCCATGTCATGAAGAACCAAATGGAGAAAGGGCTGCAGATGTACCAGGACATCCCACCAGCCGTTCTGTCTGAGGACCCTGCTGTTGGTGGTGGAACCAGGTTAGCCCATCAGTGGGAGCTCAGTAACATGACTGTAGCATCAGACACTGGATTATTATATGTATAATAATAATAATATATGTTGGTGAGTCCTCCATGATGGCTCTAATGTGGACTGGTGATGAGTCCTCCATGTTAGCTCTAATCTGCCCAGTGAGAAATTCATAGTAAATTTAACAAAAAGGAAAAATTTCATAGCATTAAATTCAAACAGAAGTTCAAATTATTTCATCCTGAAAGAACTCTGGCTAACTACTGTAGCTCTTTTATAACATGATGGAGTTAAACTCAAAGTAGTCTCCGCAGATAAATAGTGTTACCATTATTTTTATATTAAAGTTTCTGTTAACTTATTATTTTTATATTTGATTGTTTCTGTTCAGTGCCCTGAGACAACTTCTGTTGCGACTTGGAGCTATACAGTATAAATAAACTGAACTGACATGTCTTTTTTTAACCACGCCTACAAAAAGAATCCGAATCGAGAATCTAAAAGAATCGGAATCGAAACGAAAATTCGGAATCGCTCAAATTCAAACGAGCCTCCTCATCTTCCCCATTGTCATCTCCATCTTCACTCACTGCCCTCTCTGCCTACCTGGAGGAAATAAGGGCATGGATGAATCAGAACTTTCTTCAATTTAACTGCTCCAAGACTGAGGCCATACTGATTGGCACCCCTCACCAGGTACAAACATCTACTATAACAACAATTTCCTTTTCTGGACAAGACATCCCCCTCTCCACCTCTGTTACAAATCTTGGAATAAAAATGGACTCTCATCTTACATTTGAAAATCCCATTAAAGCTCCCCTGACATCATCTTTGAACTTTCCATAAAATGGCACAACATATATATATTTTAAGATTGAACTATGATCGTTTTTGCTAAAACAATGTTAAATGAATGAAAATTACTCTCAAAAATAGTTTAAAATTAGCGCCGTTTTTTTACACGGTAAATCCGGGTTTTTCCGGTCACGTGACTGTGACGTCACATCCAGACTCTGCTCCAACGCGCACATTGAAAACAATGGAGAAAGATACAAACGCATCCGTCAAATTTAGCCATTTAAAACTTTAGATTTTAGCGATTTTTCTTCAGTGAAGCCAAAGTTATTTCGAGATATCTACAAGAAACAGCAGGTTATAATTTTTTTTCTGCTGCTGCTGTTTTAACGAGAGGTTTCACATTCATGAAGTGAGCAGCAGGTGTCAGCAACGCTATCGTGATAACTGTTTTACAGAGGACTGAAACGGTAATACAGTATTAATTTATCTAATAATCATTCAACATTAATTTATAGTCTAAAAACATGAGTCCTTTTTAAATTATCTGGTTTATTTTAGAAGTTTATTCAAACATACGTTCTGAAAAACACCCTTCATTCTGGCCCTGCATGACATGCACGTTTTTGGTGACACTTGCCAGCTTCCTCCACCTCCTGACTCCTCCATCCAGAAGTTAATAATAAAAAGTGTTCTTGTTTTTCACTCCTGCTTCTACTGAATCCAAAACCAGCTCCTGACAGGTTTTCATAAAATGTTGAAAATGTTTTATTGTGTCAAACCAAACCATTTTCAGGTTTTCATACCAGCAAGGTTTATAGAAGTTATTTTGTTTCATTAATTTATACTGTACATGTTAACTCAAATGTCTCATTTTATTTTATTTTATTTTTATTCATTCATTTTAAAAGAACAATACAAGACAGTTTCATCAGATACAAGAATACAAGTAGGATAAAATGAAGGGAGCAGAAAGAAGATTAAATCTTATTATATCTGCCCCTTATTTCACAGTTTGTTCAACCAATGATAACCTTCAAACTACATCACAAAATGAATAATTCTACTTAATTTTACTAACTGTAATACACAAACTACATCACAAAATGAATAATTCTACTTAATTTTTCTAACTGTAATACACAAACTACATCATTCTAACTGTAATACACAAACTACATCAGAAAATGAATAATTCAACTTAATTTTTCTAACTGTAATACACAAACTACATCACAAAAATGAATAATTCTATTTAATTTTTCTAACTGTAATACACAAACTACATCACAAAATGAATAATAATTTATAGTCTAAAAACATGAGTCCTTTTTAAATTATCTGGTTTATTTTAGAAGTTTATTCAAACATACGTTCTGAAAAACACCCTTCATTCTGGCCCTGCATGACATGCACGTTTTTGGTCACACTTTCCAGCTTCCTCCACCTCCTGACTCCTCCATCCAGAAGTTAATAATAAAAAGTGTTCTTGTTTTTCACTCCTGCTTCTACTGAATCCAAAACCAGCTCCTGACAGGTTTTCATAAAATGTTGAAAATGTTTTATTGTGTCAAACCAAACCATTTTCAGGTTTTCATACCAGCAAGGTTTATAGAAGTTATTTTGTTTCATTAATTTATACTGTACATGTTAACTCAAATGTCTCATTTTATTTTATTTTATTTTTATTCATTCATTTTAAAAGAACAATACAAGACAGTTTCATCAGATACAAGAATACAAGTAGGATAAAATGAAGGGAGCAGAAAGAAGATGAAATCTTATTATATCTGCCCCTTATTTCACAGTTTGTTCAACCAATGATAACCTTCAAACTACATCACAAAATGAATAATTCTACTTAATTTTACTAACTGTAATACACAAACTACATCACAAAATGAATAATTCTACTTAATTTTCTAACTGTAATACACAAACTACATCATTCTAACTGTAATACACTAACTACATCAGAAAATGAATAATTCAACTTAATTTTTCTAACTGTAATACACAAACTACATCACAAAAATGAATAATTCTATTTAATTTTTCTAACTGTAATACACAAACTACATCACAAAATGAATAATAATTTATAGTCTAAAAACATGAGTCCTTTTTAAATTATCTGGTTTATTTTAGAAGTTTATTCAAACATACGTTCTGAAAAACACCCTTCATTCTGGCCCTGCATGACATGCACGTTTTTGGTCACACTTTCCAGCTTCCTCCACCTCCTGACTCCTCCATCCAGAAGTTAATAATAAAAAGTGTTCTTGTTTTTCACTCCTGCTTCTACTGAATCCAAAACCAGCTCCTGACAGGTTTTCATAAAATGTTGAAAATGTTTTATTGTGTCAAACCAAACCATTTTCAGGTTTTCATACCAGCAAGGTTTATAGAAGTTATTTTGTTTCATTAATTTATACTGTACATGTTAACTCAAATGTCTCATTTTATTTTATTTTATTTTTATTCATTCATTTTAAAAGAACAATACAAGACAGTTTCATCAGATACAAGAATACAAGTAGGATAAAATGAAAGGAGCAGAAAGAAGATTCAATCTTATTATATCTGCCCCTTATTTCACAGTTTGTTCAACCAATGATAACCTTCAAACTACATCACAAAATGAATAATTCTACTTAATTTTACTAACTGTAATACACAAACTACATCACAAAATGAATAATTCTACTTAATTTTCTAACTGTAATACACAAACTACATCATTCTAACTGTAATACACTAACTACATCAGAAAATGAATAATTCAACTTAATTTTTCTAACTGTAATACACAAACTACATCACAAAAATGAATAATTCTATTTAATTTTTCTAACTGTAATACACAAACTACATCACAAAATGAATAATAATTTATAGTCTAAAAACATGAGTCCTTTTTAAATTATCTGGTTTATTTTAGAAGTTTATTCAAACATACGTTCTGAAAAACACCCTTCATTCTGGCCCTGCATGACATGCACGTTTTTGGTCACACTTTCCAGCTTCCTCCACCTCCTGACTCCTCCATCCAGAAGTTAATAATAAAAAGTGTTCTTGTTTTTCACTCCTGCTTCTACTGAATCCAAAACCAGCTCCTGACAGGTTTTCATAAAATGTTGAAAATGTTTTATTGTGTCAAACCAAACCATTTTCAGGTTTTCATACCAGCAAGGTTTATAGAAGTTATTTTGTTTCATTAATTTATACTGTACATGTTAACTCAAATGTCTCATTTTATTTTATTTTATTTTTATTCATTCATTTTAAAAGAACAATACAAGACAGTTTCATCAGATACAAGAATACAAGTAGGATAAAATGAAGGGAGCAGAAAGAAGATGAAATCTTATTATATCTGCCCCTTATTTCACAGTTTGTTCAACCAATGATAACCTTCAAACTACATCACAAAATGAATAATTCTACTTAATTTTACTAACTGTAATACACAAACTACATCACAAAATGAATAATTCTACTTAATTTTTCTAACTGTAATACACAAACTACATCATTCTAACTGTAATACACAAACTACATCAGAAAATGAATAATTCAACTTAATTTTTCTAACTGTAATACACAAACTACATCACAAAAATGAATAATTCTATTTAATTTTTCTAACTGTAATACACAAACTACATCACAAAATGAATAATTCTACTTAATTTTTCTAACTGTAATACACAAACTACATCACAAAATGAATAACTCTACTTAATTTTTCTAACTGTAATACACAAACACACTAAGCTACATCATCAGTCAACATAAGTGTAATACACAAACACACTAAGTTACATCATATATAGTTTTTGAGCAAGTCCTTTTTGACCTTTTTCTTAAATGTATACATTGATTTTGCATTTTTAACATCACTCTCCAGAGCATTCCACAATCGAACTCCCTGAATTGAGGTAGACCGTCCCTTTAAGCTGGTTCTGAATTGTGGTTTGATGAATATCTCTGTCCCTTTGAGATTGTAATAACTTTGTCTTTTTATAAAATTTCTTTGGATATTTAAAGGTAATGTGTTATTATGAGCCCTATACATAACTGATAAAATACTATATTCTACCAATTCCTGGAATTTCAATAAATTTAGCTGAAGAAACAAGGTGTTTGATGGGTGACTGAAATGTTTTCTGGTGATTACTCTTACAGCTCTCTTTTGTAAAATAAAAACAGGCTTTGTAATTGTTTTGCACGCTTTTCCCCAAACCTCAATACAATAGATTAAATGTGGAACAATGATTGTGTTATACAACATATACAGAGCTTTATCAATTAAAAAATCCCTGACTTTATACAGTACTGCAATTGATCTAGCTATTTTTGTTTTAATGGAATTTACATGATGTTTCCATGTCAGTTTGTCATCAATGATAACACCCAGAAACTTCACTTCACTCACTTTACAGATCACAACATCTTCAATTTCAAATGGATCGTCAACAATTCTCTTTTTGTTACTGAATATCATGTAATTAGTTTTATCTAAATTCAAAGATAATTTGTTTAATTTAAACCAAGTTTGTATTTTTATAAATTCTGTTTTCATCATATCCAAAATCTGTTTTATGTCTTTACCCGAACAGAAAAATGTGGTGTCATCGGCAAAAAGAACACATTTAAGAAGTCCTGACACATTTACCAAGTCATTCACATATAAAATAAATAACTTTGGTCCAAGCACAGAGCCCTGAGGAACTCCACAAGTGATATCACGGAGGTCAGATCTAACATCATTTATTTGCACAAACTGTTTCCTATCTTTCAAATAGCTAGATACCCACTGTAATGCTGGTCCTCTAATACCATATTTATTTAGTTTTTCAAGGAGAATGGTGTGGTCAATGGTATCAAATGCTTTTTTTAGATCAACAAAAACACTAACACAGTACTGTTTATGATCGACAGCATTAGTTATTTGTTCCATTAAATCCATGAGAGCCATTGATGTAGAGTTTTTTCCTCTAAACCCATACTGACTGCTACTTAAAATATTTTGTTTATCAATAAATTGATCCAATCTGGTCACAAATAGTTTTTCTAGAATTTTTGAGAACTGTGGTAATAAGGATATTGGCCTATAATTATTGAATACACATTTATCACCATTTTTAAAAAGAGGAATTACCTTTGCTACTTTCATGTTATCTGGAAATATTCCTGTTGAAAAAGATAAATTGCATATATATGTAAACGGTTCAATAACATAACTCATTATTTCTTTTACGAACATCATATCCATGTCCACCCAGTCTTTTGATCTCTTGTCTGAGAGATTTTTTACCATTTTCATAATTTCCTCTTTGTTAGTTCCACTAAGAAAAATACTGTTGGTGCAGCTTTTAATTGAATGACACACCTTATTATCTACTTTTGGTATTTTAGCTGCAAGGCTTGATCCAATATTTACAAAATATTGATTAAATTCATTTACAATATCATTCTCATCATGTATTTCTTTGTCATCTTTCACAAAATATTTTGCAATGTTCGTTTTTGCTTTATGACTTTTTAGAACATCATTTATAACTCGCCAGACCAAAAAACATGCATGTTAGGCTGATTGGTGACTCTAAATTGACCCTAGGTGTGAGTGAGAGAGTGGATGGTTGTTTGGTGTGAGTGAGACAGGTCCCTCTTGTAAATGAGTCCCCGTGACTCAACGAGGCTAGCCTGTATAAATAAAGGTTGAATGAATGAATGAATGTTGTTTTAGTGTCACCATTACTCTTGTTTAATAAATCACTATAGTATTCTTTCTTGCATTTTCTTATAATCATTACCAATTTATTTTTATATTTTTTATATTTTTCTTCAGCTTGTTGTGTTCTCGTTTTTAAGAAACATGAATACAAGTAATTTTTTTTACAAGCATTTCTCAACCCTTTAGTCATCCAAGGTTGGTCGACAATATTTCTTTTTCTACGATTTCTTTGCACACAATTCTTTTCATACAGAGCTTCTAAAATATTCATAAATTCATCATATGATCTGTTAACATCATCAATATACACGTCCTTCCAGTTTTGCTTCTGTAAATCATCTTTTAATTGATCCATAGCTTTTTTTGATGTGTTTATTATTTTTTTCTTAATTGTAACTTCTTTTGTAATGTTTTGATCATTTCTGTAGATAGTGAAAACTGGTAAATGATCACTTAAATCAGTTGTTAAGATACCACCTGTCATATCCCCATTTGTTATATTTGTGAAAATGTTGTCAATTATCGTAGCACTATGAGTTGTAATTCTTGTTGGTTTTGATATTAACGGATAAAGATTTAAACTATACATTGAATTTAGAAATGTGCTGATGTTATTTGAATCTGTTTTATTTCCCAGGTCAATATTAAAGTCTCCACACAAGAAAACTTTTTTATTTAAACTCTTTTCCAGTAGTTGTATGATTTTATCGGTGAATATTTCTATATTTGATCCTGGTGATCGATATACACAACTTATGGATATGTTTTTAGCATTTTCGTTTAATATTTCTATTGTTATTATTTCCATAAGATTGTCAACAATTATTGACATTTCTTTAATTATTCTACACTTTATTTCATTTTTGACAAATAGAGCTACTCCACCACCTTTTTTATTGTTTCTGTTTAAATGATATAATTCATATCCTTCGATGTGAACATTATTTTTGTTTTCATCATTAAGCCATGTCTCTGACAGTGTTATTAATGTAAAAGTTCTGTTTAACTGTTTTAAATAATCTGTTATTTTGGAATTTAATTTCATTAAATTTCATCTGTGCTCAAAACGTGTAACCCTTCTTCTTCGTCTTCTTCTTTTGATAAGACAAGATTTCTTGTTTCCCCAAATAGATATTAACGTACAAAATGAATAGCCTAAATATCAGTTCTAAAAGCAGACTGTGAACAAAAATATTTTTAGAGCAAAATTATTTGGAAAAATATAGAACGAGGTTATCTTAATAGGCTATATGCCACGGACTTCCGTTCCAGCACTTCCGCATTCACGGGACAGACGGCGCACTTCCGGTTCACAGGCACAGGATGGCGTTCTTCACACAATCTCTGCAGGACTTGCCGACAGTCACAGTCAATGATGTGTACAGAATTATTCAGACCTTGTCTAAAGCGCCCACATCTAAGAAGGACAAAGGATTTAAGCTTTGTGTCCAACTACATTAATAACTCTGAAGGTAAGTTGGTATTTGTTTTCAGTTCACCAAACTGCCTCATGTAGGCTAACACAGCTAACATAGTTAGC
>JBBPBX010085107.1:0-15156 GCA_038048925.1 Garcialebias charrua
TTTAGTCTACCCAGACTACAACAAAGAGTTTTACTTGGAAGTGGGCTTCTCAGCTCATTGCATAAGTGCAGGTCTGTACCAGATACACGACAGAGACAAACGTGTAGTAGCCTACGCCAGCAAAACGATGGCAGGCCCCGAGTTGAGATTCTCAGACTGTGAGAAAGCTTTACTGACCACAGTGTGGGCAGTTAAACATTTCTCCAGCTACATTGGTGGACAGAAAATCATTGTGGAAACACAACACCAGCCAGTGACCTTTCTTAACAGTGAACGCATCAGAGATGGTGTGGTGACAAACTCACGTGTTGCAACGTGGCTCATGGCGCTTCAAAGTTTTAACCTAGACATACGTTATGGTCAAAACAAGAAGTCACATCTGGGGACGGACTTGGCAATCTGCCAAAAGTGTACACAAGATGTACCAGCCACCCAGCCGCCGGTTGAGGTAAAACCCCCAGTATCTGAAGACCCGAATCACCACTTCTTTGATGACAATATCTGCAAAGATATGACAACATTGTACGTGGATGGATCTTCATTCCTCCGCGACAAAATCTGTAAGGCAGGTGTTGGAGGGGTCCTCCTCCAAGACCATGAACAGATAACTTTCAGCTACAAATTAGGATCTCAGACTTCTCAGTACGCTGAGATTGCAGGAATCCTAATAGCTCTCCAGATGGTAGTAGAACGCTCCATCAAGACGCTAGTCATCTGCACTGACTCTAACTATGCTCGTTTAAGTTTCGCTTGTCACCTCGCTGTGTGGAAACAGAACGGTTTCCTAACAAGCGACAGAAAAGTGGTCAAACACAAAGAGCTTTTCATAGCGTGTGATCACTTGGTGACATCACACGACTTACAGATCTACTGGAAGAAAGTTCCAGGACATTCTAGAGTCCCAGGCGATGACAAGTACTACAATGACATTGCAGATTCCTTAGCCAAAGAAGGAGCCGACGAAGGTCCTCTATGGTCCTTCGACCCCTCCTGGTTAATCAAGGCTCTGCCAACACAACCTACAGTCAGGGTAATGGCAGTCACACGTGCACAGGCCGCAGCCAGACCTGCTGACAACGCAGTCTCTGTACGACCTGCACTGACTGACCCAGACATCATCCAACTACAGAAGTCGGATCCTGCTATCAACTCCATGATACTGTACCTGACTGATCCAGACAAAAACACTCCGTCTAAAGACGAACTGGATTCCGATCCAGACCTTAAAGTCCTTTATCAGCTGCGCAAACAGCTAAAACTAATCAAAGGCATCCTAACTTTCGCTCATGGACCAACGTCCTCACCTGTGTTCGTGGTTCCCCATGAACAAAGGGGGGTGATGTTAGTTCATGCCCATGATCTCCCGTCCGCAGGACACAAAGGAGATAAAGCCACGCTGACGGCATTAAAACAAATTGCCTATTGGCCTGGAATGAAAAAGGATGTCAAGGACTACATTGAAGGGTGCGTGGTCTGTGGCCAGTTTCAGCCAACCAGACCACTTCACAGAGCACCACTGCAAAGCAGAGGCATTGCATTCCCATGGTCTGACCTCCAGATCGACTGGGTTGGACCACTCACTAAGAGCTCTAGAGGAAATAAATATTTTCTCACGGTAACCTGTGCATTCACCAAATGGGTAGAATGCCTACCAGCTCCTAACGACACAGCACAAACCACTGCTATGTTGTTAATGAATCATATATTCTCAAGGTTTGGACTTCCCCTTCGGGTGAACTCAGACCAAGGTACACACTTCACAGGTGAAGTGATGAAAGAACTGTGGAAGACGCTAGGCGTCAAGGCCAACTTTCATGTCGGCTACCACCCACAGGCTTCAGGCCAAGTAGAGAGAGCAAACAGAACTGTGGTGAGTATTTTGAAGAAATACGTGGCTGCAAACCACAAGGACTGGGACGTGAAACTCCCTCTGGTCCTCATGGCCATAAGAGCCACTCCACACACATCAACTGGCATCTCTCCCTTCGAGATGATGACCGGTCGACAAATGACTCTCCCTCTACACCTGTTGTACCAACCAGGCGACGCCGCCATGGCGACAGCCTACACTACACAACAATACATGAAAGATTTGAATGTACACCTCAGAAACACTTTTGCTTTCGCCCAGAAAAACCTGGAAAAATCTGCTGAAGGACGCAAGGCGTACTACGACCAGAAGGCCTCTCACAATGAACTCCAAGTGGGAGACAGAGTCTGGTACTATACGTTCGCCCCAGCAACTGGGAAAGGAGGGTCCGAGACCGGAACTCTCGCCCGCAAACTAATGCCCAGGTGGACTGGACCTCATCTGATAACAGACAAAGTGTCCTCAGTCGTCTACGAAATCAAAATCAGCAAAGGCCGCAAAGAGCCAATTGCTAAATGGGTACATCGAAATCAGATCAAACCTTACAAGGCGTTCAATGACTCCACAAAAGACAAAGATCTCACAAACACACCGACTTCATGGGATAATAAGGTCGTCCAAACACAAGTTAGTAAATAAACTAATCAGGTTTAAACTACCGTACTTTCCCACCCTATAAGTCGCATTGTCCAATTTGAACTTAGAAACGCTAAGCCTAAAACCCACAACAAAAAACTAACCTTAACAACCGTTTAAATCCACGAGATTTAATTTGACCTCGGTCATAAAGTTGAGACCTGTTTTTCTTGTGTGTTGCACTTTGGAATCTGACGACAAGAGTGTGTCGAAGCAGTGAAACGTTGTTTCCTTGTTGTTTAGTCATTACTGTTGTCATTAGTTGAGATATTGTTTGGTTCTGAACACTCCCAGCCAAAAAGGTTTTGTATTAACATTGGTTAATGAATGATATGGATTTAACTATGCCAACATGCAGTTCGTTTTGTTAAATCTCAATCGTCGAAGAGTCAATGTAGTTTAAAGCTACTCAAGGTACCATAAACTACACTGGTCTCACAATTTCTAAATTGAACCGATTCGATCGTTTCTATTCTAGATTATCTATTCATTTTGATGAGTCTCGCCATAGACTTCAAAATTTATTAGGAATACCAAATCCTACGTCGTTCGTCTAAAAGACAACAGACATTTAGATCAAACTATATTTCATTTTTCTATTTTAGTTTAACCTAAACTAAGTAATGAATGGAGGAATAGTTTGGAAGAAGAGGCCTTCGTTACAGAAGCCCTCCAAAATTTTATAGGTATAGATCCCTATTTCTAATTTTACAGAATTGATCCACCCCTTAATTGGTAAGTGTAGCTGATCTAAACCATGATAGCTTACATACCAGGTGCATATAGGTAAGGCTTAATGTAAAATCCCAATCATAAGCCCACCTAAAAACCACATAATTGCATGACACATAGAACCAGAGTGGCACTGACTGGAAACCAACCAGCCAACAACCTTCGATGTGGGGACCTGCAGCTCCAACGCTTGGTCTTCAACCTTCATCCAAGGGTCGCCTCCTCTGCGTCAATCGAGGGATCCCCTCTACATGCTGATTATGAAAACAATTGTTGCTGATCAATCAACAAAACTAATCGTTGTGGAATTACCGCTGTGGATTATAAGACTTTGTTTTCCAAAGGATCACAGACTTTGTTTTCCAAGAGTTAACAGACTCAGTTTTCCAAGGGATTTAAAGCTTTTCGCAATGGGATTACCTCCGAACAGTATGGAAGTTCCAAAAAACTTTATGGGATTATAATTTTGATTTTTCTTTTCCACTTGCTGGATTACTTCAAGATCAGAGACAGTTCAAGGTTTCCTTTCGTGTTGGACCCCATCCCCAAGGACTGGCGATGGCTTCCAAAAGGGGGGAGATGTAGTGGGCATGACCGTGTCCACTTTGATACACCTGTGTACTTTTGAACTGTTCCAGAGATGACCTTTACTGACCTCTCAGTAAAGCAAGACATTTACCACAAATTAGTCACATAGTCACCAAAAGAGACTATTTCTATCTTTGATTTTAGGCTAATGTGATCAAAAGAATAACTTTTGTCATTTTCATGATATATGTTATATGCTGTTATTCTTTTAATATGGAGTATTACTGTGTTCACTGCTGTGTTAAAGTTGAAGTCTCGGGTCAGAGAGACCCGACGGTTTTGTTTAGAAAGTCAGAAGACAGTTAATCCGTTGTTTTTCAGGAGAAGGGCTCCAGCTTTCTCTGTTTTTTTCTAAACATTTTCCTCTGCTGCTGGCTGTAACCTTGGGTCGTGATAACACAAGTCTCACTCCTCTCATGATCTTCTTTTAAGTTCTAACTTTTGCTGAAACGCTTCAGAGTTTGCTGGGAACTTCAAAAGAGATGTGAACTTTCCCAAAGAGCTGGATGGACGTTTAGCCACACGCTAAGGGCATGTCGTCCAGCTAAGGACGGATAACAGGCTGTTATGAGTCCACTGAGAACGAGCGTAAGCTCAAAACTTTGTTTATTCCTTCATGGAATAGTTATCTTGAAGTCAGAGGCCAGGAGCTGACGCATTTTCTGATGACCAACGCGAAACCAGGAGACGTTGGAAGGTAAACGAATAACCTGCTCGGAGGTACTGGTTCCCACAAGGACCCGTGCATCTGAAAAGCTACAAGGTCTTCTCTCTTACCGGGCTGTCGTCAAAAGGTAAAGAGCTGTTTACAAACGTACCTGGGGTTTAGCAGAAGTCGGACGGAAAGTGTCACTTTTGGTAACATGCTCAAGACCATTTCCTGTAAACCATCTCTCCATCTTTCCTCCTATTCTTTTCCCTCAAATTCTAAGCTGGAAACTAATTAAGTTAAAGAGCCCTCAGACTAAATATGTTTAACACCTTGTATTTAGGTCTGTTGTGTTGTAATTCAAGTGTGCTGACGTATTAAATTGAAAGAAAGTGAAATCATGTCAATCAAGTGTAATGGTGTTAATTTAGTGATTTATTTTAAATAAATGGTAGTGTCTTTGGCATACCAACTAAGTTAACGTGTCCATTGTCACTCTATGGCTTTATTTATTTATCCATCATAAAGATCACAGAAATATTGGGTAAACTGAAAAAGAAAAGAATCCGTGAAATTACTATTCAATCTGAATAAGTAAATTAATTAAGGATAAAGAGGTCAGCTTAATACTGACCCCTGTTAAAATCCTTTAGTTACATCTGGGTGGCACTATATGTGTTTAAAGACACAATATATGGTCTCCCTCGTGTTCCCTTCATCTGGTGGTCCTGTACGAGTTTTCTGAAAGTTTATTGATAAATCTGTGATCTCTCATGAACTTGAAACGTTATGTTGGCATGATTATTCCAATTTTTGGACTCTGAAGGTGATAATTTTTGGCTGCGGTGTTCAAGACAGGCAGATTCTGCATGTTTTATCATTTGAAGCTGAGAGATTGTTATTGTTCAACTCCTTAACACGCTGTGGGAAGCTTTTAGGTGAAGTTTTGTCAGCCCGTGGTCTGTGGGGGGGTTCTGGTTCCGTTCGGCCCAGTTCACGCACAGACTCCGGTACAAAGCTTTGTTGACCGCCGAGTCAAACTGCCTGAAAGCTGTTAACATCTACAAGATTGCTGTGTGTGGTATTTTTACATATTAGAGCAGGTCAAAAAAGCATATTACTGTTAGAACGTTGTCGGCTGGGTTCTGTCAGACCCGTTTCCTGCTCCATTAAAAAGTGGACCGGAACCGACCTTGAAGTGGCTCCGAGCGAGTCCGTGTTTGTTCTACAGCTGCAGTGCTGGGTTACTGAGCGTAGCTAAGTTGTGCCTGTTTTAAATGTGATTGCCACGTTTCAGAATTTTGGGAAGTTAATTTGAAGCGTTTGAGTCGTTTAGGAGTCTATAAAGTTGTGTTCTGTTGTGCTAAGATAACGTTAAAGCCAGGCGACATGTACACGTTTGTTTATGAGCTGTGATTGGATAAACGAGAGCTGTGAGCTGTCAATCACTCTCGTGGCGAGCGCTGATTCGCTAAAGTGGTGAACGCACGCCGTTGCGACAGCCCACTTTGTCGTCATTTCCGGCACTGCACTGGTCGAATGTAATGAAAACTACATTCACCATGAATGCTTGGGAATAGAACTGCAAGTGCTGTGATTGATTGGTTGACGTCACGTATCTGTTTAGCGAGCTCCGCCTTGCTCAACGGAAGCTGGTGACGCACTGCGTCGACCCGCCTATTTGTGTCGTCATTTCCAGGTGCACTTTGGGTGACAAGCAGTTCACTCTCACAGGACAAGCGGAGATTTCACTGAGAGTTTAAAAACTCATTTAAAGCCATCTAAACTGTCTAACCACATAAATCTGTCTCTGACAAGAACGTGGTTCGAGCGTTTATCACGGACACACTAGAAACTAGGGATGCACCGATCCACATTTCTCACTTCCGATCCGATACCGATACTTATTAACTCAGTATCGACCGATACCGATACTTTCCTGATCCGATACTGTTCAGGTATTTGACTCTGTATAATGGAACTTTTGCACCCAAACTATTCATTTTAACATTGTGTGAGATAAACCCAATGAAGACACTCTTAAGCCTTACAATAGGGAACCCCCTATTGTAAGGCTTAAGAGTGTCTTCATTGGGTTTATCTCAGACAATGTTAAAAAGGGCAGTCACAGAATGTGATTGAACACAAGTGCTCTTTGAAACTAGCCTGGCCCTCGCCTTCCTGCACAGCTCCGCTCAATTCTCAATTCCCTTCACTGCACAGTCTGGGACTTGTCCCATAGACAAGGATATCTCCGGTAGATTTTTGACCGGACCAATCAGAGAGCAGAAGGCGGAGTTTTGAACGACGTCGACTGACGTCGTCATTCAAAATGGCTGCCGCCACGAAGGAATTTTCAATAAAACAAGGTAAAAAACTATTATTTCTCTGCTGATAAAAAATATATTTCTTAGCTGACGTTATATCAGAAGTGTTCCTGAGCAATCAGAGAACAGAAGGCGGAGTTTTGAACGATGTCGACTGACGTCGTCATTCAAAATGGCTGCCGCCACGAAGGAATTTTCATCAAAACAAGGTAAAAAACTATTATTTCTCTGCTGATAAAAAATATATTTCATAGCTGACGTTATATCAGAAGTGTTCCTGAGCTTAACAGTTCCTAAATCAATTCACGAAATGGTCAAATCTGCTGGATTTAAATAGTTTCGGTTTGACATTTTCCAAACAGCCTCGGGTGCGCTACGAAAATAAATGATAAAAAATCGAATTTTATCTCAAATGTTTTATCTAGGCCAACAGTCAGTAAATTAGAGCCATATAATTACACACTGGTGGCAGAAAAAATATCCACCGAGTGGTTTCTGAGCAATTTATCTGATAGCCTGGACCTCGCCAGGCTAAACTAACAAAACTCTGCCTTCTGTTCTCTGATTGGTCCATTCAAAAATCTCCAGGAGAAATCGTTTTCAATGGGAGGAATGCCAGACCCTAGTCCAAAGCGAAGTGAAGGACAAGGGTCTGGTGTCAACCAGGCTACTTTGAAACTGGATCGGAAAAGTATCGGCAGGTTTGATCCGATACCCGATACTTAAATAATGCTGGTATCGGATACTGATACCGATACTGGATCGGATCTGCCCCATCCCTACTAGAAACTAACAAAAAAAGGTTGTTTTAGTTTAAATACTGAATGAAAAAATCAGTCTCCTCGTGATAACATTAAGACTCGAAGCTGCCCCCTGTTGGTTAAAAGACGTTGACAGATGAGTTTTCTCATAAAACATCATAAAAAAGTCAGCACTTTTATGGTAAATTACCAGCTTTAAATTTGTTCTGTACACAAACAAATAACTCCTGTTTATTTTAAATAAATTATTTAGAATAACAGAGGTACAGACAAACATCTTTGCTTATTTTAAATACAAAAGAATTTAAAATAACAAACAAAAGTACAGTTTTCACTCCAGATAACTGCAGCAACACTCAAACAGTTTTATCTGAAATACATTCTCTTGAAAAAACAAAAAACAAAACAGAGATGGATGTGCCAATATATGATGAGGTTCCAATCGAAGTGGACACAAAGATGACATATCATATGTACTATAATGATGTGCAAAAACACAGGTACCATAATGATCTGCCATTTCTACCCGATCCAGAAGCAGTATATGAAGCCCCAGATTCGCTGCTAGACTTCGATTCAGTTTCGGATGACTCAAAGATGACTGGAGCAGATGATGCTGAGTCATTTACAAGCAATTTTGAGGCTTTACAGCTGATCAAAGCGGAGTTTGAAGAACTGCAGGACCATGTACGATGGCTATCAGAAACACTGAAGACATGTACACAAGAAAGAGATGAAGCTGACATGCGCTGCATGGAGTTACAAAGTGATAATGAGAGTTTACAGAGGAGATTAAAAGATTGTAGGGCAAAGCTGGTCTTATCAACAGACAGCCCCTACAGTGACAAGGAGAATGAAAAACTGCAACATCAGCTGCGGTCGTCACCCAAGTCACATGAAAGAAGCATCAGAGAACGAGCTCACAAACTGTACACAACGTTACAAGGTGATTATAAAAAATCACTAGAACGGTGCACGGAGTTACAAAATGAAAATGAGTGCATAACAAAAGAAATAGAAGAAGGCACCCGAGTCATGGAATCATTTTCACACGAGTACACGATGTTACAACGTGAGAATGAAGGGTTAAGGGTCCAACTGAACAGTTGTAGAATAGAGCATGCATCAGCAATGAACAAACTCTTTGACGAAGAGAGAAAATGTTTGGATCTCATGAGTAAACACCTTGAGAATAATAATAATAATAATAATAATAATTAATTCAATTTATAACGCACTTTTCATTACTGAAAATCTCAAAGTGCTACACATATATTGAATGCTACACACATTCATAAACCGGTGGCGGCAGACTACCATGCAAGGTGCTTTCCAGTCCTACCGGGAGCAACTCAGGGTTAAGTGTCTTGCCCAAGGACACAACGACACATGGTGCGGGTCCCGGGAGTCGAACCGCCAACTTTCCGATCGGGAGACGACTGCCATTACCACTACACCACGGCCGCCCTCCCATACCTGATGACACACTCCTTCCTCCACCGCCCCCGCCCATGCCCGATGCACTACTCCCTCCGCCACCACCCCCACCTCAACAGACATTTGCTGGGATAACCCAAGGGCAGGTACCTACGTACCCCATGTCAACAGGTGTACCTGGTGCGCAGATGGGTGGGTATATCACTATCAATGGCTCTCAATTCGCTGTCCCAATAGAACGACTCCATAAAATTTCCCAGTTCGTTCAACGTTTTGAGCCAGGGCAATATGGTTCAACTGAAACCGATACCTATCTGAAAGACATTGAGTTTAAACTGGCATGCTATCCGAACGCTACGGTTGACGATAAAATCAGTTTGATCAAACTCACCACAAACAGGAAAGTGCAGCACTTCATTGCGCGTCAACCAGTCGCCATTTTGAAGGATTACAAACTTTTCTGCGAAACTCTACTGCAAGAATATGCTCCTCGCATGGGAGACGTTGGCTACCAAGCCGCATTGAAAATCACTCAGGGGCAGAATGAACATCCAATCCCATATTATGACAGACTTTTCGAAGCCTTTTTTGGTGATAGGAATGAGCCAGGTATGGAGGATGAACGTGATTTTAAGTTTCTTTTTATGAACAATCTATATTCAGAGATTGGTTCAACGGCCAACCTCATGGCCGACTACAGAGAAAAAACCATGCGTGAATTAAAGGAGTGCGCTATACGTGTTTTTGAAACATACAAGCGACACAAGAAACCCGTAGAAGTGTATCCAGGTGAAAAGGTCAAATACCAAACGCTAGACCTTGAAGGAGCAAGAGCGCCAGCTCACTCTTTTAAGGAAGGCGAGAATAAACAAAATTTCCAACCTGACAGACCGCAAAATGAAGGTGTCCGCTGGAACAAAAACCCACAGTGGTTCAAACCGAACCCACAGGGTGACCACCAAGGTCAAAACTGGGACGCACGTCCACGGACTAAAAAGCATGGATACCAATGTAATCCATACAACAAAGGGTGGTCCCAAGAGGAACCCCCAAGTCAAGGACATGCCCCTCCTGCACCCCGAGCAGAACAGTTCAAGACAAGCAGGAAATCACGAAGGTTCCAGAGAAAAGGCCCTAAACCTCTGAGCTCTGAAGAGACAGAGAACATACGTCGGTTGTTAGAAAGTTTGAAAAAATCAAACAAGGAAAACCAACCTGGAGTGATGTGTAGCACTATCATTGATAGTAACTCAGAGCACACAAATAACAACAATGCCACAATTGCTGACAGTCACCAAGGTACTGATAGTCAGGATGCTGACAATCAAGTCAAGTCAAGTCAAGTCAATTTTATTTCTATAGCACAGCTTAAAACAGATAAACTGTTACCAAGGTGCTTCACACACACAGCATAAAAGTTTAAAAATGTACAGAAACAGTAACACACACCAATAGTAACAATTATTTACAGTAGTAAAAGTACATAAAAATGTATAAGAACAAATTAAAAAAAAAACAGTAAAAATATATATATATATATACACTACGACAGCTCACACCGTATGAAACACCAGAGAGAACAGATGGGTTTTTAACAGGGATTTGAACATGAGAAGGGAGGAGGCCTGTCTAATGTTGGGGGGGAGGTTGTTCCAGAGTTTGGGGGCGGTGACTGAAAACGCTCGATCTCCACGGAGCTTCAGACGTGTTTTTGGGACCGCCAAGAGCATCTGATCAGATGATCTCAGGGCCCGCGATGGAACATATGGTTCCAGCAGCTCGGAGAGGTAGAGGGGAGCGAGGCCATTTAGGCATTTGTAGGTCAGCAACAGGATTTTAAAGTCGACTCGAGTTCGCACGGGGAGCCAGTGCAGGGAGGAGAGAACAGGTGTGATGTGCTCATACCTACGAGTACCGGTTAAAAGCCGAGCTGCTGCATTTTGCACGAGCTGAAGGCGTGTAAAGGAGGCCTCGCTGATCCCAGCATACAGTGCATTACAATAATCCAGGCGGGTTGTGATGAACGCATGGATTAGGGTCTCAAGATCAGATCTGGACAGCACCGGCTTGAGCTTAGCAACCTGCCGCAGCTGGAAGAAACTCTTCTGGAGAACGGAGCTGATTTGTTTATCGAACTTAAGGTCTGAGTCGAAAACCATCCCAAGATTTTTTACAGAGTTTTTGAGATAGGGCTGGAGGGAGTCCAAGTTTATGTGATCAGAGGCGGCAGCTGAGCTAGGGCTGAAGATGATGACTTCAGTCTTCTGGTCATTAAAACTTAGGAAGTTTGAAGCCATCCAAGTCTTAATGTCGTCCAGACACTTTAGGAGAGAGTGGAGGGAGCCTGTATTTGCTGGTTTCAGTGGCAGATATATCTGGCAATCATCTGCGTAACAGTGGAACGAAATTCCATGTTTTCTTAGGATGGTCCCCAGTGGGAGCATGTAGAGCGTGAAAAGAAGTGGACCGAGAATAGAGCCTTGTGGGACCCCGCAGGAAAGAGACATTGAAGGGGATACACTGTTCCCGACCTTAACACAGAAACTTCTGTCAGCAAGGTATGAGCGGAACCAGTCTAATGCAGCACCTGTGATCCCGACCCAGTGTTCGAGCCGAGATAAGAGGATACCGTGATCGACGGTATCAAAAGCAGCGGTAAGGTCAAGGAGTACAAGTACCACAAACTGACCAGAGTCATTTGATACAAGAATATCGTTGAAAACCCTGACCAAAGCTGTTTCCGTGCTGTGAAGTTGTTTGAAACCGGACTGAAAAACCTCAAAGACTTTGTTTTCAGTTAAGAACTGATTTAACTGAATAGAAATAAGTTTTTCGAGGATTTTGGACAGAAAGGGGAGTCTTGATATTGGTCTGTAATTTGCGCAGGCGGAAGGGTCAAGGCTAGGTTTCTTCAATAACGGAGTGACAACTGCATGTTTGAAGGCATCCGGGACCACGCTTGTAGCAATGCTACTATTCAGAATATTAAGAACAGAGGGCCCCAGCGATGGCAGAACCTGTTTGAACAATGATGGGGGGATGGGATCAGCGGGGGATCCTGAAGGTTTCATGTGACCAACAGCTTTGTTTAACAATGGGAGTGAGATGGGTTTGAATTGCCTGAAGTTTGCTGTGCAAGGAACAATGGGAGAGGTGTCTACTGCAGAGTGGGGGATGGAGGACCTAATCAGCTCAACCTTTTCAACAAAGAATTTGCTGAATCTGTTACAGGAGTCAACAGGGGCCTCCATGTTGGCTGATAGAGGAACATTGAGAATGGAATTTACTGTGTTAAAAAGAATGCGGGGGTTGTGTCTGTTGGAGGTGATGATGTGGGAGAAGTATTTGTTTTTTTCTGATTTGACGGTGGCCTGGTAGTTATTTAAACATGTTTTTAGCAAAATGAAAGAAACCTGGAGCTTATCTTTTTTCCATTTGCGTTCTGCACGCCTGCAGAGACGTCTCGCTGCCCTGGTGGTCTCATTTATCCATGGGTATTTTGCCAGCTTTGGTTGCCTGACTTTTAGTGGGGCCACAATGTCCAGGATCTCAGTGCAGGTCTCATTGTGGCTACTGAGCAGCTCCTGTGTGCTGACACAGGGAGATGCTTCAGGGGCTGTAACAGTAGTGGAGGTGAAAGCAGAAGAAAAAAGTGCAGCGGTTGAAGGGTTAAAAATGCGGCAGCTTTTGGCTGGAGCAGGAGATTTAGACACACGTGTGAGAGATATTTCAAATGAGATGGGTTTGTGATCAGAAACAGTAGCATCCCCAATCATCAGATTAACCACTGACAGACCATGAGACAGAACTAGATCGAGCGTGTGACCCTGCTGGTGGGTTGGACCAACAACATTTTGTACCAGGTTGAAAGAGTGTATCAGGTTTAAAAAGTCATTAACTAATGGCTTATCAGGGCAACAGACATGCAAATTGAAATCTCCTAAAAGTAATACCCTATCGTATTTCAAGAATATTCCAGTCAGGAAGTCCGAGAGTTCACTGATGAAGCCTCTGGTGGTTTTAGGTGATCTGTAGATCACAGCACACAGGAGGGGGTTGGAGCGGCCCAGTTCAAAATGCAGCAATTCGAAAGTCTGAAAAGCTGCTGCCTGTAACAGTCTACAGTTCCAAAGTTTCTTAAAAACAGCCAAAACTCCTCCACCCCTTCCAGACAATCTGGGCGAGTTAAAAAATGTACAATCCACCGGCAAAAGTTCAGAGAAAACAGATAACTCACCAGGAGGAAGCCAAGTTTCTGTGAGGAACATGAAGTCCAGTTTGTTTGAGCAGAAAAAGTCATTCATAATGAAAGATTTGTTTGTCAGAGACCTCACATTTAATAAAGCGAATCTTGTTGGACCAGCAGCTGGAGTTTTGACACGATTTAGCTGCCATACTGGAGTTGAGCACGCAGCTGGAGTTTTGGCATCAATTGGTCTCCATACAGGCCACGGAGCGCAGGTCAGCTGCTTCAGGTTGTTCTCCTCGCGTCTTCGCTCGCCGGGGAAAACGCAGCTCCGTGCGCGCGTGCGTCCACCGCGCGGACGTGGTTGAAGTGCCTCTATCCGGGCCACCACAGGATCGGCGTGGAGAACCAGCGAGTTTACCAGGAATGGAGCAGCGGATGAGTCCGAGTTGGTTTCGTTCCTCTGGAGCCGGTCAGAGCCACCGCAGCTTCGTGCACGCGCGCTGTGCGCCGCAAAGCCGGACAGCTGGAGCAGGCAGGAGTCCGCGAGACATCCAGGAGGAAGATTTACTGACCGGCGGTCCGCACCAGCAGCAGCAGAGGAGCGTGCAAAGCTCGCTTTGAGCTTCACGAGGCGGCCACCGCGTTTCCCACGGCGCCTGTGTTTACGTGCGGGCAGGGGGGCCGCTCGCTGCAGGTAGCCAGGTACGCCCGCTAACAGCGGTGGAGGTGGACTTCCAGAACCTCGGTTAAAGCTGCCAAACGAGGTGAGATATGCGGTGGGAAATTGCAGATTTATGAGCTGCTGACGGTCATACACCAGGAGTGAGTTGATCCCATTCAAGAAAAGCGTTAAAAGTAGTAAAAAAACAAACACAGCGGACAGACGTGGACGGCATGCCACCAGTGTCGGCGCCATCTTGAATCAGATACAAACAGTCAGGGTACAAACAGTCAACAAGACGTTGACTGTAACCATGACATCATTGTTACAGAGTCCGAGAGCCCCTCATCAGAAAAAGGGGGGAAAGCTCACTCACCAAAGACAATGACTCGTCACAGACCGAACACTCGGTCCCAGGTGTGACTGCACTACCAGTACAGGTGAATGAAAATCACACTGACAATGGTAGACGTAACAAACGTCGGAAAAAACCCAAACGTCGGAAAAAACCTGATAGGTTCCTGTGTAACATTATCAGGAAGGGGCCCGCTAAGAAGGCTTACCTGTCAATCACTTTAGAAGGGGTCCTCACAGAAGAGGCCCTCCTGGATGGTGGGGCTGACATAACCATTATGTCTCCCACACTGTTGAAGGAGCTACGGATAGCCGCTAGCGGTGTTGACAGGGAAATACCCCTCAAAGAATGTGCTGTAGTATTGCAGGGACTCTCAGAGACGAGAACAACCCTAACAGCTATAGCCATGGTTCATATGCAGATTGGTGAAATGACGCTATACCACCCGGTACACGTGTCCGCCGTTGACTCATTCCCATTTTTGGTCGGCCAAGACTTTATAAACCGCTTCGACGCGATTATAGATTATGGCGATCAGACAATGTGGACCAGAGTGAGCCAACCACTGCCAATCGATATGCCTACACAAGGTGACACTGACTGTCTAACAGCAGGTACCGCGGAAGGCACAAAGGGATCCTCCAACGAGAGCACAATCCCGGTAAGTGAACCTTCAGCAACAGGTGAGGCAGAAAAGGCCCAACAAGAGAGCCTCCTCTGCGAGCTGAAACAGTCAGCACTCACTGAACACTACCTACCACAGGTAGTCAAAGGTGTTGAGATCCAAGGATCCCACACCGATGATGCTGTTCTGTCTCCTTGGACGGAGAAATCAGCGATCAGCCAAGCTTTCTATGGAACCTTGGTTAAAAAACAGTTGGGTCTAGATATGAACAAAAAGGCTTTCCGCTTTTCGTTAGACCCCAACGATAAACAGGTAATGACCGCAAT
>JBBPBX010085108.1:0-15156 GCA_038048925.1 Garcialebias charrua
CCATAGGCCATACATCTTTTCATCAGATCTTTTTTCCCTTACTAGGTTTTTCAGCATTTTGTACTCACGATAACTATCAGCTTCTGAGCTGATGGTTCGGTTTTGTTCAGCCCTCTTAGATTTTTGGTCTAACTGAGGTTCGTGGTATTCCTGACTAGTTTCTCCCTGACCAGATGCTTCTTCATCACTCTCTGATATCTCATCCCTCATTTTCTCGTTTGTTTCTTTGGCATATTTGTATGCAGTCTTTCTCATTCTTCTCAGCATCACATCGTGCGCTATTGACACATAAGCTGTTCTAAAATTTTCGGTTAGGTCTTGGTGAGCGGCCAATGTGGGGAACATGGGCATCATCAAAATGTTAGCCCATTCTCCCAAGGTGGCTTTTACTGTCAATCCCACCATCTCATCTAATTTATCGGCCCACTCTGTTGGAATATCACGGTGGCTTTGGCCGGCCTCAGGAACATATGTACTTCGTCCCTGCTTTGTCTGTATGAGACCCCAAGTTGGGTCCCTTGCTATTTTTTCTGATGCTTGCTGTGGATCTATGAGTGGTACTGGTTTCTTTTGCCCCTTCTTTAGTCCAAACCTCAAGGACTTTTTTGGCAGATGATTCTGCTCCATTGAGCTCAGGCTAACACTATCGTCACTTTCATAGTTTATTAAACTTAGGTCTTCATCAAGTTCTTGACCTAATCCTTCTTTAGTCCAAACCTCAAGGACTTTTTTGGCAGATGATTCTGCTCCATTGAGCTCAGGCTAACACTATCGTCACTTTCATAGTTTATTAAACTTAGGTCTTCATCAAGTTCTTGACCTAATCCTTCTTGCGGGTGTTTATCCCCTTTCTCTGCGTTTCCTGCATTTAGAGCTTGTATTTCGGTGACTACCTGGCGTCCAGTTCGTCCTTCTGGAGTGTCTGCTCCACTCTTCCTGTTTCTGGTATTAGAACTGTTCGACTCTTTCCCTATGGGGGTGGTCTCAATCAGTGTTAACCTTTGGTGGGTGTCTTTCGCGATGGACTTCTTTTGTCCTGTGACCCCTGAGGTACCTGGCATCTCTCCATCATTTATTTCAGTGTTCTTGGGTTGATTATTGACGGATGGTTTCCCTTGCGGGGACATTTCGGCCAACAACCGTTTCTTTCGTTCTTCCTCCAGGTGGGGTGGGGTCACTATGACTATTTCTTTTAGCAAGGTAGCGCTTGGCATACTGCTTGCCAAGTAAGTCATTGTATGAACAGCGACTCGTTCGGCTATTTCCCACTGGAGGTTTTCAGATCGTAACCCTTCGGTTGTCGTTACCACTCGTCTGAAGTTTTTCGCGAGCGCTTGGGCCATCCCTTGCTCTAGGGCCTTTATCATTTCCCTCATATACTCCTCGTTACTATCTGTTTTCTTGTAACTTCTAATTGGGACATGTATTATAGTATTATACAAGAGATTCCCTCCGCTCGTTAGGCACACTTTTGACTCTGATTCTCGTGTTTGTGCCATCAACTCTCTTACTTCATTTTCATATTGGGGTCCAGCTGCAGCGTTCAGGACCTTTCTGAAAGTTTTGTTATGGATTTTACAGTTATTTTTGGTGAATACCAGCAGCCCATCGCCCTCCATTGTGAAGGCGCTTCCTACCAAACTACATACCTTGATCCCATTTTGAAGTTTTAAGACCCGAGCTTCGTCGGGTAATGGACCGAGGGGTTTTGAGAATTGGATTGTCTCTATGGGTTGCTTGCGAGGAGATCCAGTCCTTGGTCTTGCTCTTGGGGCTGGTTCTGGTACTCCTTCAAGGAGTCCTTTGAAAGTTTGCCCCGTACTGCCTGATCCCTGAGGGAGTTCAAAGTCTTGGTCATGATGTTTTATCTTAGCAATACTTTTCTTAGGAATTTCTCCCGAGGGTCGTAAGGAACCTACTAGGGGTGGTTTAGTTTCCTGTTGGGGTTTTAACTGCCCTTTTGGGTTATGTATCTCCGTTTTTTCTACGGGGTTTACGTTCAAGAATTCGGCTAACTGTTTTGCCAGGGCTCGGGTCATAATTTTGAATCCCTTACCGGCGTTGTCATCTGACTCACCAGGATTTGAATCTCCGTTGTCTTTCCTTCCTTTCCTCTTTCTTTCGGGGCTGGTGGCAGGAGACCTGGGGTCCCCTTCATTGTCCGTTTCGCTTGATTCTGGGTCAGTCCCATAAGTACGGTTTTCTCTGTAAGTTCTTAAGTTCCCTTTGGAACCCCATGAACTGGGACCCTGGTTTGAGGCTGGTTTTATGGCTGCGCAGCCCAGCCCACTGCTGCCTCGTTCTTTTGGCATTGCTTTTTTCCGATCTGCTATCATTTGTTTGTACTGCTTAAGTTTATTCAGTTCTTCAGTGTATTCTCTAAATCTATAGGTCGCTTTTACCGTCCTGTCCTCGGCGCTAGTGATCCAGCCCACTCCCATTTCGTTGGCTACCATTTTCACTAGGGGGTCGTACTCTTCCGATGGGCTGTATAACACTACCACCTCTCCTGTAGTGGTGTCCCCAATCACTTGTGTCCACCACTTCAACCAAGTTAGAACTTCGGCTTTTGTCTTTACTTCCGTCGGGTGTGCCCATACTACCATCTGACTTAAAGGTCCGATGTAGGTGCAGTTAAACTCCCCCAGCTCTCCTATTTGTTCGTGCAGGTCCTTCAGCAAGGTTTCCTCACCTATTTTCGGGTTGTTTCGTTTGAACGTTTCTTGCATGAATGGATCCCAGGTTTCATGCCCTCTGCCATACAGGAGGACTGAGAGACCTGGTTCTTTTTCTTTTCTTGTGACCTTTGTTCTCCTAGGAACAATGGGCTTCCTTTTTGGCTCAGGTTCTTTACCTGACTCTTCCGGAGTGTTTATTTCAGAGTCTGATCCATGCTCCGGGTTACCCGTTGCTCCGTAACTTTTTTGCCGGTATTGTCTCAACTTATGTATTTCTTCCCTATACGTTTCACTCATCGGGGTTGCTTTAACGTTTGGGTCTATTAAGTATACACCCAACCCGGTTTCTTTGGCAACCCTTTTTATTAGGGGGTCATACTCAGTTGAAGGACTGAGGATAGAGGTCACATTTCCGCGCCTACTCTCCTCAATCTGATTCATCACCCATCGTAGCCATGCTCTAATCTCGCTCTTGCTTGTTATTTCTGCCGAGTCTTTTACTATTATCAGTTGACTGTTGTCTGTTCCTGGCAAACCATAGTATTCTCTTTTATGTTTTATATAATGCACCAGACCTTGTTTTAGGGTTTTTTCCTCTATATCCGCGCTGTTCTCCCTAACTACCCTCTGAACATCTGGGTGCCAGGTCTCAAAACCATGGCCGTATGGGAGAATGGTAAATTTCAGCTCTTTTGGTGTTTCTCCACCTGGCGGGGGAGCTGTTGGATTTGTTCCTTCTTCTCCGAGTTCGTCATCCGTTTCCCTAGAGGACTCTGTCACGGATCCTTGCTCAACGGTTTTAAGTTTTCTGCTTTCTTTGTACACCCCCATCTTGGCCAATTCCTCATCATATAGAGGGTGCCTTTTGATTGCCTTTGCATCAGTGGTTACATTAGACCACCCTATTCCTGATGATCTAGCCACCCTCTTTACGAGAGGGTCGTATTTGGCTGAGGGACTGTGTAACATTGATATATTCAAACTTGCAGGTGATTCGAGCACAACGTTCCACCATATTAACCATTTTTTTACATCGGCTTTATGGGTTACTGGGCCTGGGTCTTTTAGTACCACTATTTGGTGGCCTTCTATTAACCCAGGGCAATAGTAGGTAGTCTTATGCTCCATTATCGTAGCAAGGTTAGTCTCTAATGTTTTATCGTCGCCTTTTAGGTGACTTTTTTGGTATCTTGTTTGAAGAGGGGAATGCCAAGTATGAAACCCCAGGCCGTACAGAATTATTTCTATCGGTATCTCATTTTTTGGCTCACCTTCTGTGTCCGGTCTTTCTTGTCGGTTAGGATCGTTCGTTTTGGGCGGATCCTCAGTCTTTGCTGTTACCGCTGGTGCGGGTTTTGGTCCAGTTGGATCGTTTTCTGTGGACTGGACCTCCAGTCCTGTTGGGGCAGCTTCTGCAGCCATTTTTCGTTTTTGTCGTCTCGAGTTTGTCCGTTTTCAAAGCCGACTGACTTTATGTCCCTGTACCTGGGATGAAAACCGACCTGCTGCTAATCTTACTCCCGATCTATGGTCAGTAGATCACGAATAAGCCCTTTTTACCCCGCCCACTGCTGTGGAATTAAGGGGCACTTAGCTGATAGCTTAGACCAGCCGACTACAACTTCTCTACTCTAAGAGGAGTCGTTTTTCTGGCGCTTGTCAGTCCTTTGACGCACGCCTTGTCTCTTGGGAGTCTTTATTCATAAAGAGGGTCCCTTCGTGGTCGCCATGTTCGCTTTCCTAGATCAGCGAGGTAGTCACAAGGCACATGACACTCCCTCACTGCAGCCTACCTGCTAACAGGGTCTATTGAACTGGTCCAGGAGCTCGGGTATTACCTGTAGCTACTTGGGACAGCTTCCGACTGAAGGCTGTTAATAGGGGAATTCATCTGGGCAAATTCACTTCCTAGCTTCCATAAGCCACACCCCTTTTTGCACCTTATACCTCTCTCCACCTTAGTAGCCGGGGACCGGAGAGGTTAGTATAAGGCAGCTCATGTTAACGGAAGCTTCCCCTTTGTTTAAGCTGGCTATTGTTACTGACCCAGTAAATTTTAGGATCCAGGAGATCGGATCCTGGGGTATTGTTTTAATATAACATCTTGTGCTAATGCTCAACCTTTCAAAACCTCCCAATATTTGATGTTATCTTTGTGAACCAAACTTACATTTCCATGGACAAGTGGGTGATGAATAAAAGTCAAGAATTTTACGTTTTGTTTATTTTAATGAATTATCTTTTGCAGGGAAGGATCAGCGTTACAGCATAACAGTACAATTAATCATTATGGTTATAGGTTAAGAAAAAGTATTAATTCACCAAACAATCTTAAGACTCGATGTTAAGCTGCTCGATCTGTATGGAGTCCTTGAGGAAGGTTCTTTTCTGGAGTCCAGGCTGGAGAGGCTCGGAGGGTCGTCTCATTGATGTCACACAGTTAACACTTCCAATACCCATCCAGTCTTATGGACCAGAATTAGAGCGCTTAATCATAAGAAAATTCCTCATCCAGCTTTATGAGCTAGAGTTTAGAGTACACTCACTCAAATCCATCTCATCTGATTTTAAGAATCAGAGTTAGAGTGGTCTTCTGCAAACACACGTCTCTCCTGACCTTAAGGATCAGGGCTTAGAGTTTTACTTAAAATCTTACCCAGTGGATGTGTCTCTCCAGAGCCTTCCTGATTATCAAGCAACCTCGAGCAATTAAGTTTCTGAGATAATTGAATTGTCTATTTGCTTCCGCTCTATCCGCGTTTAATTTGATTTGATTTAAATCTAGCTGAAGCCAGGATTCAGTAAGGTGTCTTGCAGTCATCCCTTTTCATTCCTCAAAGTCCCTCGGGGACCGAGAGGGAATACCTGAAGCAGTTGCCTTCAGTCCCTGAGGACTGAGACTCACCTCTGACTCCCTGCTGGTCTGATCTGAAGAAACAAGTTTTGCTTCGTCCTGGCTGTCTGGGTAAAAACTGTCCAGTCCTTCCTCAAAGCTTAAAAATGAAAGAAAAGAAGTCTCTCCCCAGGACGCTTGCTTCCTCCTGTCAGCACGGAGTCGATCTGAACCACGCTTTGGGGCTTCAGTGGAGCAGGTCAGCTCCAGTTACTCGATGTCTGATGTACAGCTCCTCGACCGCATCATGACAACTTCGGACAGCCTGACAGCTGGACTGCCTCGTCCTGTCGCAACAGGGTGGTTAAATAGAAATCTTAGTCCCGCCTCCTCCCTGGGAGGAGGGGGATAGCTAGTCTGTGATTGGCTAGGTTTGCTTGCTTGGGCAGAGCTGCAGTTCTGTTCTATTCTTGCAATCTCTGCTTGAAGCTACATGATCCCTTATTAGGTAATGAATTTGCTCTTTGTGCTCGAGGCTGGATGATTCACCAGGGCGGAGGTTGACACAACTCTGGTCAGTTAGTTACATCACTTTTTCCAGTAAAGTGTTTGCAAGTTATACTTCCCAACATGTGTGTTTTGCAATAGACCACTTTTGTCACAAAACCATCTTTGAAACATAGTAACACATCATTACAATTGCTATCATAAAATGATTAACTCTCTATCATAACAACATCACATTAAATGATTATATTGGTTACAATCATATCTCACTTGATTATATTAAGTAAAACACATCTTACTCGATTATTTTAGTTAAAACACATATACCATGATTATTGGTTAAAATCATATATCTCATGATTATACTGATTAAAACATGTTAATATTAAAACCAATTACGGTTAAACCAGGTTCAGATAAAAACATTTCAAAGTTAGAACAAGTCCTTTGCTTCACGTTTTCTTCCTCCTGCTCTCTGCTGCAGTTAAAATGTTCGTGTATGAACTTAATAATGTGGCTGCTTGTTTTTAGGAAGTGACTTTCTTCATGACTTTCACAACTCTTTAACGGTTAAACTTTTAAGACACAGTTAACTTCTCTTATTTATCTTAGCTTTATAACTACAATTTCTTTTATTCAGACTTTATGGACTTTTCTAATGTTTAAAACAATTATTCTTTTCTGCTCCCTTTGCCGTTCTCCTCCTGTGCTCTGCCTGTCTGTGTGAGCGTGCGTCTGGGTGAGTGTGTGTGTGAGTGTGTGTGTGTGTGTGTGTTTCTGAGTGGAGCATTTCTGCAGCACTCTGTGCTCCCTTTCTGAACAGATGAGATAACTGAAGTTGCATAATAGACAAGTCCGGACAAGTCCTAGACAAGACCAGACATGTTTCTACCTCGACAACTGTTATTAATATATTTTTGCACCACTTTCCATAAGCTTTCCTGTACTGATTAATTTTTGTTGGTTTTGAATCCACAATAAACTCACTCTCCTCGACAGAAATGAAAGGTACTTTCCTTGTATTTGGAACGTGAAGTTTACAGTACAGAGAGGAACACTGTCTTGTGATGTGACTACTTGGATTTTCTGTCATTATATTTTGAATAACTGTGGACACATGGCATTGTGTATCAACATGATGAACACCAGACTTCAACTGAACAGGGCTGAATATTGAGCTCAGAATCTCAGCTCTCAAAGAATAGGTATTTGGAGTGACACCCTTTGAAGCAATGTATTTTACAAGCTGGAACACTTTATTTTTCTCTGTACCTTTTAGCACATTCTGAGCAGAAACACTGTCACAGAAAGCACAGCACAGACCTTGACAGATTGCTTCAAAGGCACAGGTGTTGGTGACGCAGTATCGTTCCTTGCGGACTCTTGATTGGTTGTTGATTATTTCCATTTTTTAAAAGCCCCAGCTTAACTTTTTTCAGTTTTACAGCTGGATCAGAATGGAGCCATTCGGGACAAGGGAACAGGTATGATGCCAACTTCCTCTTCTTTGGTGGGACTGCAAGGCCTCTCCAGTTTTCCAAGACTGCTGTTTCTTCTGTGTTGGGTTCCTGAGAGCAGTTCTCATCCATTTCTTGTTCCTCAGAACTTTCGATTGGATTGTGAAGCTTCACTGTGCTTCCTCTTCACTGGAAATGGGCATAGTGTCATCTGCAATTTTGCTTTTAAGGTTTGATTTACACGCTTCTGACATGATGAGATTACCATGACTGTCAATACCTTCTGTCTCACTTAATGCAACAGTGGCAATGCTGCGTATTATGACCTTTGCTTCCTCCAAAGATTGCGACTTGATCAGCTGGGCCATTGAACGCACATAGAAGTCTTTCACCTGATGAGGTTTTTTCCTCAAACAATCCCACTGGGAAATCATTTTGATCAGGTGTGCCATGTCCACTCGGATGAAGCATGGTGGCAGTTTGCTGCATTTGTTTTGAAGCAGAACACCGAAGCACTCATTTACATAGCTCTTAAAATCAGACAGATGTGTGAAAACCTTAACCAAAGCACCAAGTAAAGCAAAGGGTTAGGGTTAGAAAGGGTTAAAAGAAAAATCTGAAATTACCTCTTTTGGGACTGGTGCTCCAGCGCAAATTCATTTTGACAACCATCTTGCGATTGTCTGGACACCATGTCGCTCTGACAGCATTTGAACCACAGGGGTGTGGGAGTTGTCGCTTCCTGTTAAAACTCCTTGATACAGGAAGATATGTCCAGACAAGCCGTTCGGCCTGACAAGCTTTTTTTTACAACTGAGCCAATTGCATCAAAAGCAACAATAGGGTGTTTCTCTGTCTGGTACATCATCATTTGGGTAGGATTCCAGTAGTGACAGAAGAATTTGTCTAATCCAATGCCATCAATACTTCCACTGTGAGGACAACTACATTGTATTGCCTGTAGTGACAATATTGGGTTTTTACGAGCCATTTCAGATTCATGTTGTTCTTGTTTAGCTTTACGTATAGTTACTAAATTTGGTAGATGACTTGGCTCAGGGTCTCCAAAGTCCATCAGTTTTTCTGCCTGTGATGCTCTCCACACGTGTGGCTGAAGTCTATCTTCACAAAGTTCTTTTTTTGCTTCTTCACGCTGTCTTCCAGACAATGGTCTCTTTGAAAACCCTGTGTGTAGGGATTCGTCCGTGTTTTCCATCACACACCGAAGCACCATTGGGCACCGCATGTCCGGTTCCTTTTCACATGTAATGTACAGTTGACCCTTGCACTCTTTACAGAAAACTGTTATTTTGTTGAAAGATGACACCTGGTTGGGATACACCTTGACTCTTTTAAATGTAAAAGTGCAAGAACTTTTTTTTTCATTCCAGATTCCCTCGTTCATAATATGAGTCCATGTGCCTCTCTTCAAAATGGTGATACCCTTTTTTAAAAACATATCCTGTTTGTATGTGACTCTCTCTGGAATCATATGCATTGTTATGAAATAAAAATATATTTGTCTTCGTGTTTTACATTTATTTTGAAAGAGTCTTTACACGGCGTTCAAAATTATCAAGTTTCTCTTATAGAATGGTAAAGGTTTCCTGAGAGGAGACAGGATGTGAGCATGTAGGCCCCTACTCATGTGAGGTCCTGGTACTTAAGGAATGCTTGAAGTTGGGTCTGTTCTGGTCTCTGAGTGGCTTGTGGGAGAGGGGCCTTGGTGCCTCTTTGTCCTGTCAGTTTTACGACTTTGTAGAATATATGATTGGGAAAAGTCCACTGAAAGCCACTCTCTGGCTCTGCATGTTTGTTCAGTTAGAAAGTAACAAGAACAGCTCTAACTATGTGTGTAGGGTATGATCTTTAATGTAATTTAATGTCCAGTTACATTAATTGGTCATTTAGTGGTCTATTAGAGTGTGCGTGTTTATAAGTACTCAGCAATAAATGTACATTTATTTTAGTCATCGATGTGTCTCGGTGCCCCTCCCCCAGGGGCTTGGGGAGACCCGAGCAAGCTGAGGGGAGGCAGTGGTATTTCCTGTCTTCTGGCAATAAAGGGGGGACAACAGTCTCTGAAACAAAACCCCCACAGAAGAGTCAGTTTAAAGCAGGCAACCCCCACAGAAGGGTATAAAAAGTTTCCATCCTCCAACAGCAAGGCAGAAGTAAGCCCACGGATCAGGTTGTATGTTCTCCCTGTCCCCTCTCTCCCTGCCTCCTCCCTCCTCCTCGCTTCTCCTCGCTCTCCCCCTCTCCCTTTTCCTCTTTTTCTCTCACTGTCCACGTTTTTAAAAAAATGTAATGGATGTTAGGAATAGAACAAATGTATTCTGTGACTTTTAACTTATGATTAATTAAACTGGTTTGGAACTTTAAGTGAGCGTCTGTCGTGTGTAAGTGTATCTCTCCTTTCTGTTCCAAAGTGAACCAAAAAACGAATTCTGGGGCGGATAAGAATCAAAGCCAACAAATGGAGGTCCTACCGAGATGGTTGCACGCGCGGACAGGAAGGGGCAGAGGAGTCCAGAACACTGACTGACCGGTCACCTCAACAAAAAAGGTAAGCAGATTCCTGTTTAAACGAAATCTGTGATTGGACATTTATAGGCAAATTTTAACTCAGTGTGTTTGGACTCCAGGGTTAATACGTGTAAAAAGAAAAAGAACGTTACAATTAAAAGTAGAATTGTAAGTTTCCAGCCAAGACTCCAGATCCCAGAGTAAAAACACGCAGTGGTTGCGCACCCAGTTGATCGACGGATCAATCTGGTTGAGGGGGGTAGGGTTCTAGAATAAATATTCGCCGTCACCCCTGAAACCCTAGACCGAGTTCACTGTTAATCTCGTTAGGTTTTGTGGCTAACTATAAAACAATGTCAATTAAATCCACTTATAATTTGACTTATGATAAGTGGAGGCGGGATCTTGTGAGGTGGTGCATTTGTATATTACCATGCGTAAATACGTTATAATACACTAGGAATGAAGGTATTGAAAATTAAACCCACAAACAAATAAAATAAATAAAGTATGGGACTGAGTGAAAAAAAAAGAAAAAAAATTGAGGAAAACGCGCTGACTTTCGCTGATAAAATAATCTGATAAGAGTTCCTGGACCAGATAAAAATAGAATAGAATTAGTCACAGAATACTAAATCTTTTTTATGTTCTAAAATAATGGTTTCCTGCCATGTCACGTCAGCTTGCCTGCCTCACCTGCGTGACTTGTCTCTGCTCTCCAAACTGCGCGTGGCTTTCTCTCTCTGCAGCGCTGTGCTGCTCTGGACCAGTGGCGGAGCTAGACTTTTATTGCTGGGGGGACCGAGAGGGGGCCAAGGCTAAGGGGTCCACTTACTACGGCACAGTGGGAAAAATGGATTTATCCCAACTTTTTTGGGATTTGTAGACGCTATGAAATTTTGAAACAACATATTTTTCCCTTAAAATGATACAGGCTCTCAGTTTAAATTTTTGATCTGTGATCTAAATATTTTTAAGTTTAGAAACCAAGTGGTTTTCTAAACAGCTTTAGTGTTTGACTTTGTCCACACTCATAAAATACACAATGAAGTACCCAAAAAAAAAATATATATATATATATATAATAATAAATAAAAATATATATATATATATATATATATACCGGTAAACTTAAATGGTACATATCGCCCCTTGCTGCTTTGAGCATGTAACAGTCACAAGACCACATTGAAATAAGAAATATAAAATGATAAAAATACATTTCTGTGTTTATTTCATTTCTATCCAAGACACTATGATAAGAATGACTATATATTTAATATAGGCGGATACAGAGTACAGTATCTCTGTTTACAATTCTGGTTGGTGGTGTGCCTCGTGATTTTTTCAATGAAAACACTGTGCCTTGGCTCCAAAAAGGTTGAAAAACACTGGTCTAATGAAAATAAACAGTTTAAGTTAATTAGAATGATTAAAAAAAATAGCTAAACAAGAGCATGGTTTTGCTAAATTAGGCTGAAAAGTTGGATTAAAAATGTAGAATTAGCTGAAAAAGCTGAAACAGGCTATATACAGAAATTATTAAGTAAAATACCTTGATATCACAATATTTTCCTTTTTCCTTTTTATTTAATTGTTCCCATACATATCTTTAAAAAATGGGAGTTAAAACTGCATATTTCTTGGTGCATTTGTGTGTACAACTGGACCAGTGCTCTGTTTTTATTTTTTATTTATTTTATAGACGTTTTAATAAGATATAACACCCTGCGGACTGTTGCTTGCTGCTCTCAAAGCCTCTCAGCTTTTGCCCAGAGAAGCAAGAGCCGCGCGGCTTCTCTCGTCTTCTCCCTGGCTCCCCGTTCTGCTGTTACCTTTGGAGTTCTTTTCGTTGACTCAGGGCTCGGTTCTGTCCAGAGAGCACGGGGCACGCGCGCTCAGAGCTCCGCTGCGTGGCTACCTTTCTGAACTCCCGACCCACGGGGAGAGAAAAAAGAGAGGGGCAGATCTTCCCGGAGCTTTTGCTAAAAATCTGCTATAAATCATGAAATAACACATTTAGCGTTATTTCTCTACAATATAAATAAACGCTCCTGTATTATTTTTAAATAAACAAATAAATAATGGCGATGCAATTTGAAAACATGGTGAGTCATGGACTTTAAAGAATTCAAAAATGGAAGGAGGAAAATAATGATTACTGTATTTTTAGCCTGTATGACATATTTATGGATTGCTTTTCTTCTTAAACTTGTCACAAGCTATCTGAAGATTAAATATGAAACAAACATTGAGGCGCTGAAGTTAGAACAGTTTTATTTAGATACAGCAGTTAATAGAGTAATAAACAAATTCTCCACCTCTTCAGGAGTTGGTGCTGGGTTCCTGAAACACAAAAATAAACATTACATTAAAACGGTTTACACTTCTCCATTTTAACAGGACGAGATCATTTTCTACAGCGTGAATGTGGGTGAAATGAAAAAATAGAACTTCAGCTCAGCTCTGAACGAGGGTCTGGTTTTAACCAGGCTAGAAGGCCTCAGGATTGTACGGTTTTTTGAATAAACAAATAAAATATTTGCGGATAGTTCGAGATAAATTAATTAGGGCCGAATGAACCGTCACAATTGGAAGGATTGATCAAAAAGGATTATGACATTCTATCTCAATAATTTTAGGTTATAACACTTAGACAAACGGGAAAGTTGGAAAATTGCAGTGAACCTCCCGTTAGCATAGCATAGGCTGCCTAACAGCGGACATTTTATAACTTTGTAACGGTAGACAGCTCACATCGGATTCGCTAACAAAGCGTACAGTGGCGCGTCGTGTAGATAAACAATATCGACTTTAAATAATCCAAATTTAGTTTTTATAGACGAATTTAGCAGCTAACAGCAAAGCTAACGAGCCACTAGGTCCGACTGGTTCACGAGACGTAGTCTTATAAATTGTGTATAGGACGTGAGGAGGTAGAACCGAAACATCATACTTACATTCTCCAATATAAGAAGCAGAGAAAGTGGATTACCAATCTGGAAGACGTATTTTTGTGAATAGCTCCAGTGAATGTACTGTACACGTCTTGTGAGCATCGACCCCAGGGTTGCCAGATCTCTAGACCGAAAGAAGTGATCAGCTCCTTCAAAACAAGCACAAATAAGCGACTCAATGTCCGCGAGAAGCAAAAATGACAACCCGCCACAAGCGGATGATCAAATTTGAAAGCGACTCCAGGGAAAATAAGCCCAATGCCGCTTGAAATAAGCGGATTTGGCAACTATGGGGACGCAAAAGACAGTCGTTTCGTGTATAGCCTGAACAGGGTTGCCAGGTGAGAAATGTAGGATTATCGTACACCCATCATAAACAAAACAAGTATGCTCGATAGTCACTCTATTGTTGAATACTGTAGCGTCTAACAGGCACTCACAGCTTTGTGGCGTCAGTACTGGGGGGAAACCATAGACATTAATACGCATTATTGTCTGGGGGCAACTAAAGAGCTCTACAGAAAGTCTTCTGTCACATTTAGAAAAGCACGATTAGCTGGAATTCCAAGACGCCTTCAGGGTTCACGAAAAACTCCGACAGACAGTTGCGACAGGCTGATGGAAACCGGTCACAACTACACGTTCACAGAATGGCGAAATTATTGTATTTTTGGCCTTTGTCGGGATTATTGATCGTACATCGTACAGAGGGCAAAATTATCGTACAAATACGAAAATTATCGTACACCTGGCAAACACTGAGCCTGAGTATAATGGAGACCCCTGATGGACGAAAAAAGGTACTGCAGACAGGAGCATAATAATTTCTAGAAAAACCAAAAACAGGTCGGAGTCATTTTTATTTATTTAATTTAGTCATCCAGTTGGGTTATTCGTTCTGAAACATTTAATAAAAGTAAAAGGATGCAGGTGCAGATTTTAATAACTGTTTGGAGTCAGATGAATAAAAGAAGAGGACAGATTGGGGTTTGAAGAAAAATAAATAATAATAATAATAGTAATGAATTCAATTTATAACGCACTTTTCATTAATGGAAATCTCAAAGTGCTAAGGAGGGAGTAGCCCTCACAGACAGGTCTTAAATAAATACATCTTTAATTTTAATCTATTGGGGACATAAATTGAATCTCAATTTATAATAAGTGGAGAGTTGGACTTTAAAAATCGACTAAGGGGTGACAAAGACCCGCCAGGGGGTTTTAGTCGGCCCGCAGATGAATCTGAATTATAAAAAAAAAATAAAAAAAAAAAAAAACGCTATTTTCTTAAAAATCTGCAGTAATAAAACAGCTACGCTCGAAGCTCAATTCATGGGTTCACAGTTGCTTCCTAGATGTGGAAAATGGATTTAAAATTCATTCATTTCTAAATTTTGATGCACTTTTAACATGCAGGAAAGGGTTTTAACAGAACTGTTTTTTTGTATGTCCAGAAGCCCAGATTTAGCTTTTTTAGATTTCTCTACCTGGATTATTGAGCATGCATCAGGGTATTTAACAAAACAGTTTGTTGAATAAATGTTTTAAAACGTGCAATCACTGATCAGTTCTTTAATATGTAATGCACTTAAATGTTAAACTGAGTAAAAATGTAAAAGGACAATTAATTTAATGTTAATATTTTTATAATTTCTTTATTCTTTGCACTAATACAAAGACAAAAGTGGACTTTTGGAATGAGTATTCTGGTCTGACCCCCTTGAGATCAGATTAAGCTGTATGCGGCCCCCAGATCAAAATGAGTTTGACACCCCTGGACTAATAGTTATATACCTGGAACAACAGGCCAAAATGAAAGAGCCCATATTTTTACTTTGAATAAATGAGCCACTGAGCTTAATAATTTCAAATTGACAATTTAGGAGGGCATCTAGCTGTGCGGTTTAGACATGAAAATATACACGATACATAAATAAATCCAACAAGAAGGCAGATCTTAGAAGGCTCAAGGAATTGGCTAATTATCATAGACTGTATACTAGCAAGGGGGTCTTAGGAAATAGTAAATTATATTTTCTAAAATAAAAGTAGGCTACAGTATTTTTTGATTTCAGGGTTAAATTGATTATTTCACTTTTAGGTAAACTAATGTTTTGGATCTGTTGTGCAGATCAGATTAAAAGATGCCTCCGTCGAAGGATCCATAATAAAGATTGTTAACAGAAAATTAATTT
>JBBPBX010085109.1:0-15156 GCA_038048925.1 Garcialebias charrua
GTCTCATCTGATCTGCGGCCGCATGTCCTGGACACTCGGGTGAAGAGAGGGGCGGAGCTGTCAACTGACCACTACCTGGTGGTGAGTTGGCTCCGATGGTGGGGGAGGATGCCGGTCAGACCTGGCAGACCCAAACGTATTGTGAGGGTCTGCTGGGAACGTCTGGCAGAGTCTCCCGTAAGACGGAGCTTTAACTCCCACCTCCGGGAGAGCTTTGAACACGTTCCGAGGGAGGCGGGGGACATTGAGCCCGAGTGGGCCATGTTTCGCGCCTCTATTGTCGAGGCAGCTTATCGGAGTTGTGGCCGCAAGGTTGTTGGTGCCTGTCGTGGTGGCAACCCTCGAACCCGGTGGTGGACACCGGCGGTGAGGGATGCTGTCAAGCTGAAGAAGGAGTCCTATTGGGCCTTTTTGGCCTGTGGGACCCCGGAAGCAGCAGATAGGTACCGGCAGTCCAAGCGGCATGCGGCTCGGGTGGTTGCTGAGGCAAAAACTCGGGCGTGGGAGGAGTTCGGAGAGGCCATGGAGAATGACTTCCGTACGGCTTCGAGGCGATTCTGGTCCACCATCCGGCGTCTCAGGGGGGGAAAGCGGTATGCGACCAACACCATTTATGGTGGGGATGGCGTGCTGTTGACCTCAACTCGGGATGTTGTGAGTCGGTGGGCGGAATACTTCGAAGACCTCCTCAATCCTACTGGCACGTCTTCCACTGAGGAAGCGGAGCCTGGGGACTTTGGATCGGGCTCTCCAATCTCTGGTGCGGAGGTCGCCGAGGTGGTTAAAAAGCTCCGCGGTGGCAAGGCTCCGGGGGTGGATGAGATTCGTCCTGAGTTCCTTAGGGCTCTGGATGTTGTGGGGTTGTGTTGGCTTACGCGACTCTGCAATATCGCGTGGACATCGGGGGCAGTTCCCTTGGATTGGCAGACTGGGGTGGTGGTTCCCCTATTCAAAAAGGGGGACCGTAGGGTGTGTTCCAACTATAGAGGGATCACACTCTTAAGCCTCCCTGGTAAGGTCTATTCAGGGGTTCTGGAGAGGAGGGTCCGTCGGATAGTCGAACCTCGGATTCAGGAGGAGCAGTGTGGTTTTCGTCCTGGTCGTGGAACACTAGACCAGCTCTACACCCTCAACAGGGTCCTGGAGGGTGCGTGGGAGTTTGCCCAACCAGTTTACATGTGCTTTGTAGACTTGGAAAAGGCATTCGACCGCGTCCCTCGGGGGGTTCTGTGGCGGGTACTCCGGGAGTATGGGGTACCAGGCCCATTGATATGGGCTGTTAGGTCCCTGTACGACCGGTGTCAGAGCTTGGTCCGCATTGCCGGCAGTAAGTCAGGCTCGTTTCCGGTGAGAGTTGGACTCCGCCAAGGTTGCCCTTTGTCACCGATTCTGTTTATAACTTTTATGGACAGAATTTCTAGGCGCAGCCAAGGTGTTGAGAGGATCCGTTTTGGTGGCCTTAGAATCGCTTCTCTGTTTTTTGCAGATGATGTGGTCCTATTGGCTTCATCAGCTCGTGATCTACAGCTTTCACTGGAGCGGTTTGCAGCTGAATGCGATGCGGCCGGGATGAGGATCAGTTCCTCCAAATCCGAGGCCATGGTCTTGAGCCGGAAAAGGGTAGCGTGCCCTCTCCGGGTCGGGGAGGAGGTCCTGCCCCAAGTGGAGGAGTTTAAGTATCTCGGGATCTTGTTCACGAATGAGGGAAAACTGGAGCGTGAGATCGATAGGCGGATAGGTGCAGCGTCCGCAGTGAAGCGGGCGCTGTACCGGTCTGTCGTGGTGAAGAGAGAGCTGAGTCAAAAGGCAAAGCTCTCAATTTACCGATCGATCTACGTTCCCACCCTCATCTATGGTCATGAGCTTTGGGTTATGACCGAAAGAACAAGATCTCGGATACAAGCGGCTGAAATGAGTTTTCTCCGCAGGGTGGCTGGACTCTCCCTTAGAGATAGGGTGAGAAGCTCAGTCATCCGGGAGGGACTCGGAGTAGAGCCGCTGCTTCTCCACATCGAGAGGAGCCAGTTGAGGTGGCTCGGGCATCTGGTTAGGATGCCTCCTGGACGCCTCCCTGGTGAGGTGTTCCGGGCATGTCCCACCGGGAGGAGACCCAGAGGAAGACCCAGGATACGCTGGAGGGACTATGTTTCTCGGCTGGCCTGGGAACGCCTTGGGATTCCCCCAGAGGAGCTGCTCCAAGTGGCTGGGGAGAGGGAAGTCTGGGCCTCCCTACTTAGGCTGCTACCCCCGCGACCCGACCCCGGATAAGCGGAAGAAAATGGATGGATGGATGGATGGATGGTAGACTTGCTACCAGAAGGTGTTCCAGTGCAGACCTACTGAACCACAAGTCCTTAAATGCAGTGGTCCTTGAAATATATGTATATCAGTATTACACCTGAAGCACACATATTATGTGTTATGATTTATGTTCACTTAATTCCACCATATAATGTGAAAATATATTCAAGATGGAACCTTTATTTACGGGTTTTATTTCCAATAGGGAAGAGTTTTTCAGTTACACGCCTGCATAATACAACAGACACAACACTGGATGATTGACATACAGAGCTGGTAGTTGATTGGCTGAGAGGCGGATCACTCACAGAGTAGAAAAGTTCTAGGGCGGTTCCAAGGCGGTTCGATTCCAGGATTGGTCCCACGAGGCGATGACGTCATCTAGAGGTATAAAACCGTGGTCCGCCTTCGAAGATGTGTGTGTGTTGGACTGTGCTTGGAGACAGGTCTGTTGGTCGCTGTAAGGTTTATTCTTATAATGTACAATAAACCTGCCTAAAACTTGCACATTCGTTTCAGAGCTTCCCTTCAACTTTTGAACCGCAACAATTTGGTGACCCCGTCGCTGAGAAGTGTGAGGTTTCGCCTGAAACGGAAGCCGATTGGGGGCTTCCCCCACGAGTGGCGGAGCAAGCGTGCAGCCAACTCTGGCGCCTTCTTCATTCAGGTGAGCAGAGCTCCGTTTATAACTAAATGTCTGCTATTGAAAACGCTAAATTTACCTTGGCTGTATGTCTGTTCTGTTTTCGGGTGAGCAAAAATTGCACCGTAGTGTAGCTACGGTCGTTTGAGTTAGCGTTAACAGTTAAATAACGTGAACCACTGTTGGTATTTCATTTGAATGTGCATTTTTTTTGCTGTTTTCGTACATGTAAGTAAAGTTGAAAGCACATAGAAGTCCAAAACACACAGGGATAGCATATGAGTGCCAAGTTTGCGATTTTTTTTCCCCTCTATGAGCTCCGGCCTGTTGGCTAGGAGACACTTTCTTTTTATTTATTTATTTATTTGGACTCCGGGAAATCGTGGGGCTGAGGTCGGTCGTGAACTCCGGGACTTTGCTCGCCGTAGAGTTCACAACGGCTTTTATCCAGCACACGTTTTCGCCGTTCAGAGTGGATTGCCACTCCGGGTTCACAGGTCGCTGTGCATGTGATTAAAGTTCACATCCGGGACTGTGATCGCTGTTAAGAGTCACATTTTCCCTCCCCTTCCCAGTTGATGTTGATTACCGTATTTTCCAGTGTATAGGTCGCAAATTATTTTTTATTTTTTTCATTTATTTTTATTTATTTATTTTTTACTTTCTTTTGTTTATTTATTTGTTTTTTCTTAGACCCTTGCGACCTGTACTCCGGAAAGTGCTGTGGGCACGCAAACTAAGGCAACAGGGAAAGATTTTTTATTTTATATATTGTTTCAGTGGGTGTATTTGCCGGCAGTAGGTCAAATTGTGAAGTCTAATAGAGGCTACCACTGCTGTGCTCTGGGGTGGCATTTTTATTGGGTGTTTTAGGAGGGTGATTTAAAACAGGCAGTTTCTTGGTTGGCTACTGCAGCTGTCCATGGTCCTGGCTGGAGGTTTGCTCACTTCACCCTTGTAAAACACGTGTATAACATTATAATGTCTGACATACCTATACAAACTTGGAAAAATTGTGCCCCTGGCACATTAGGATCTGTATTACATGAGTTGTGGGTTTCATGGAGTCGGAAGGTAGCTGTCAAGAATGTTCTTGATGAGAAAAGACGTTTAGTTTCTTGGGTGAATAACATGTGTCGGTCAGGAATGTTTCCTGGTGTGGATGACCCGTCTCCATCTGCTGCTGGACTGAATAAGCTTCTTGTGCAATCAGAGAGAGCTTTGAGGTTGGCGTTAGATGAGAAGGAAAAATGTTCTGTTCTAGTGCGTAGAAAGAAAAATAAGGACTGGCAGAAGGCGGACGCCTTTAATAGGGACTGCTTGTTGTTCTTGGATGAAATGTGCAAAATCCTAGGTAGACAGAAACCTGCTCTGAGAAGTATGCACAAAACAGTTTCACAGAAACAAGTTGTTGGCTTGCAATCAGATTTATGGCTGTCAGCAGATAAGACCTTGGTGCCTGGTACTGCAGAACTCCCTATTAAAGCCGGTGCTGCCCTCGTAACAGGAACAGAGACATGCCTTGAAACTGAACGGCCTTGTGCTCCACCTCTGCCTCCTCTTTGCCCCGCTCCCCCTCCTCCTCCTCGTCCTCCCCCGTATGCACCTGTGGGATTAACTCCACACAATCAAATGCCATTGTCGGAGCTATCATCCATAAATCTGGCTGAGCTCTCATTGGGATCTGGTTCTGAACACACTACATCCAGCTCAGACTTGCTTCTCGTTACAGGAGGTATTTTACAGACAAAATCAGCTGAAAATAGGAATGTGGTGCAAGACCATGTGCAAACATTGATGGGTGGTATTCACACCACTCCTGGCTCTGTGGGTGAACAAAGGGGAGGTGATGTGTTTCGTCCACCGTCCTCTGATGCTTCTTTCAGCGTGACATCTTTGGGGGCTTCATATGACTCCGTGCCACTGACCTGTCCTGGTCCAACTGCTTGTCCTGACCTCAGGCCTCCTGCCACAACTTTTGATAAGGTCACTGGCTGGCAGCGAGGAAATTCAGGTCGATTAAATAGAATTGCTGATAATGTTCACACATGCCTTGACGCAGCGCCTCCTGCTCAATTCATGTTACCTCTCGTTTCTTCCACCACAGCTGAGGGAGTCCGCAAACAGACTTACACGCCTTTTAGTTTGCAGGATACTGAGTTGATCCGTCAGCGTTTGCCTGATATCCAGAAAGGAGGTTCGGCTTGGATCCGCGCTTTTCTGGAGGCTTGCGCCGGAATTGTGCCATGTCTGGGTGATTGGAGGAGGGTTTTCACAGCATGCACGTCGTTTGGTAGTTTGACTGAAATAGAACAGGCTGCTGGGACTAAATTGGACCCAGACAGTGACACATTGCACGACCACGTTCAAATTTTATGGCCAATTATACGAGAGAAATATCCGACGTCGCTCCAGTTTTCCCTCATTCGTGAACAAGATCCCGAGAAACTCCTCCACTTGGGGCAGGACCTCCTCCCCGACCCGGAGAGGGCATGCTACCCTTTTCCGGCTCAAGACCATGGCCTCGGATTTGGAGGAACTGATCCTCATCCCGGCCGCATCACACTCGATAGGCGGATAGGTGCAGCGTCCGCAGTGAAGCGGGCGCTGTACCGGTCTGTCGTGGTGAAGAGAGAGCTGAGTCAAAAGGCAAAGCTCTCAATTTACCGATCGATCTACGTTCCCACCCTCATCTATGGTCATGAGCTTTGGGTTATGACCGAAAGAACAAGATCTCGGATACAAGCGGCTGAAATGAGTTTTCTCCGCAGGGTGGCTGGACTCTCCCTTAGAGATAGGGTGAGAAGCTCAGTCATCCGGGAGGGACTCGGAGTAGAGCCGCTGCTTCTCCACATCGAGAGGAGCCAGTTGAGGTGGCTCGGGCATCTGGTTAGGATGCCTCCTGGACGCCTCCCTGGTGAGGTGTTCCGGGCACGTCCCACCGGGAGGAGACCCAGAGGAAGACCCAGGACGCGCTGGAGGGACTATGTTTCTCGGCTGGCCTGGGAACGCCTTGGGATTCCCCCGGAGGAACTGCTCCAAGTGGCTGGGGAGAGGGAAGTCTGGGCCTCCCTACTTAGGCTGCTACCCCCGCGACCCGACCCCGGATAAGCGGAAGAAGATGGATGGATGGATGGATGGATATCCGACGTCTATGAAATCTTCAGACTTGTGTGAGATTCCTCCGGCTGTTACAGAACGGGGCACGACCTACTTATCTAGAGTAAAACTCTTGTGGGAAAATAGAACTGGAAATGATCCAACGATTGATCCTACGACTCAACTGTTGTTCAGAGGAGCTGTAGAGAGCTCTCTGTCTGATGATGTTAAGAAGAGCTTGGCGTCTGTTGTTGGCCTGACAAAGATGGATTATGATTTATGGGCAGCCCACATTGTTCATTTTATTGATCAATCTTTTGATAAGAGGGAGTCTGATGACAGGGAATTGAAATCCCTTGAAACTCAATTAGCTAAGGCCCAATTAAAAGACATACGTGACAAACTTAATTTCACAAAGGTGAATGCAATTCAGATGCCCCAGGTTCAGGGTCCTCCTACATCATCTGATAATTCATATCAACAGAGACCTCTGGGCCCATCCACATCCTGGCGCAGGGGTCGGAACAAACGTCTGAGGGGCAACCCTCGACCCACGGACAGGTGCCGCCGGTGTAACGGGGTGGGACATTGGTATTTACAATGTCCGACCAAACAGGATTTATCGAGACAGGAGGTGACGCCGGCTCGATATCCACATGACGTATATCCACTACCTGATTATACTCAACATGGCCCTTTGCTGGGAGCCATTAATCACGCCCCAGGCCAATATCCTATCCAATAGGGGTGCCCTGGTCCGGCAGTGGGTGGAGTCTTGTATCTAGAACCTTTGGTATCGTTAACCATTAACGGCCGAAATCACATGTGTATGGTTGATACAGGCGCCAGGTATTCGTCAGTTAACACGTCACTCCCACGATCAAAGAATACCGTACCTGTTGTTGGATTCTCGGGCAAGCCAGAGGAGTGGCCGCTATCTTGTTACGTACCATGCGTGTGGAATAATCTGCGCTTTGAACACTCCTTCCTGATTTCTGACACATGTCCAGTGAACTTGATTGGACGAGACATTCTGTGTGATCAGAACGTGACTTTGATGATGAGTCCTGACAACGTCCAGCTGAGTTTTCCTGATGGAACTGTTCAGTACTGTGCTACAGTGAAAAGCTCCATTCATCAGATGCTCCAGGTTGAAGGGACTTCTGCTGAGTCTGGTCCAGCCGAATTTCAAGCTGAAGTTTGGTGGGGAGCAGTTCCTGACTTTACAACTACGCTCTTGTACGACACACTGCAGAGCTGGAACGCCTGGATTAATGTCATAAGATCTTATGACACGCTTCCTGATGTGGCACATTGCACGCTGAACTATGACCTTTGTGGTGATGGGGACTACGATGTGCTCTGGACAGGACTGCTTGAACATTGTCAAGAGACTGGTGAATTTCCAGTGGCTGAAATCATGGACATTTATGTGGCCCCGGAGGGAGTGGTGGCAGGCGTGAAATTGCCCGCACCGTTACTGCAACTGTATATGCTTGGCGATGTATCAGCTCCACATGTGTCATTGATGGTTGTATCTGGTGCCGATGCGAAGAATTTAGGTCCTGTGATGAGACGCTGTCTTGCTGTAAGGGAATGGGTGCCTACACAAAATCCACACTTACACTATTCTCCAGAAACTGATACTTACAGGATCACACACAGATCATTCACATTATTGTTACCTGAGAAACATTCTCTGCCTAGATCACATGGCGGAGAAAACACAGACCATGTTGATACGGACAAACTGTTAGCCAGTTTGCCTGATACACTTTGGGCCAGGAGTTCTACAGATGTGGGCCTGCTGAGTGTCAACCCTGTCTCGATCGTTCTGAAGCCAGGCACGATTCCAATCTATAAACATCAATATCGACTCCGACAGGAGCAGATTGACGGTATAGAGCAAACTATTAAGGGTTTGCTGGAAGCTGGTGTGTTGCAGCCTACTGTTTCGAGCTGGAACACACCTCTACACCCGGTACCAAAAGCTGATAAATCTCATTACCGTTTAGTCCATGATTTGAGGCCTATAAATAAGGTTGTTGTTCCATCTAATTATGGTACTCCAAATCCTTATGTTATGATGAATGCTATTCAGCCTGAACACAAGTTTTTTACTTGTATTGACCTGGCGAACGCGTTCTTTTGTGTGCCTCTGGACGCTGGATCAAGGGATCTGTTTGCATTTACCTTTAAGGGGAAACAATTCACGTATAATAGATTACCGTACCTCAGGGTTTCGTGGATTCACCCTCTTTGTTCAATCACGTGTTAAAGCAGGTCCTTACTGATTTGCCTTTGCCACCAGGAGTGGTTTTAATCCAATACGTCGATGATATTCTGATAGCAGCTCCAAGTTCAGAAGCTATTATGCAGGCATCTGAAGCTGTGCTTCGACATCTAGCCTCAGTGTGGTTTTAAAGTGTCAAAACACAAATTACAGGTGGGTCGTTCAAAAGTTCAGTTTTTGGGTAGGCTCATCTCTGGCTCTGGCCTGCAACTGACACCATCTCAGAAAAGCTCCATTTTAAATCATTCTAAACCAGCAAATGTTAGGATGATGTTAAAATTTTTGGGGCTGATCAATTACAGTAAGAACTTCATTCCTGATTTCAGCCGTAAGATGACTCCTCTGAGAAACCTCATTTCGGCTGTGGGATATAAAAATTTTGTGTCCCCACTGCAGTGGACGGAGGAAGCTGACAGGGCATTTGTGGAGATTGAACTAGCTTTGTTTGATGCGTGCTCTCTGCAGTGTCCAGATTACTCCTGGCCATTTCACTTGGTAGTGGATGAAAAAGACGGATTTGTGAATGCCGTCTTGTTTCAAAGAGGGAAGCTGACTGAGAGACTACACGTTTTGATGTATGAAAGTGCACAATAAGATCAAATTCTGACCCTTCTCAATGTATTGTACAGCAGGTACGAGACGACTTGGCTGAGCTGAGCGCGTCTGAGGGGCTGGGCGCATCTTAAGGACTGGGTGTGTCTGAGGAGCTGGGAGTTACATCTGTACAGAGTGACACTGCATCTCGACCAGTTCCAGGGCCTGATACAACTTGAGGAAAAACTCAAAACAGACTTAAAATAACATTACATAAAAAGGGGACGTTGTTTGTTGTACATAATTGTTACAGGAAGAATGAATTTCCTAGCGGTGAGGTCAAGTGTGGTAACCACTTTTGGAATTTTGATTACAGGGCTCACTCTGTGGGTTGCATCGACAGCTAAGACAGGCTCCCCTGAAGTTGTTCACGACAATGTCAACAGATCTTGTGATGAGGACCCTAACTTCTTGCTCAGAAGAGGGGAAGGTGGAACAGAGGTTGCAGATGTTCAGATTCAGGTACACCCAGACTCTGACATTAGCAGATCAAAGAGATTCGTGGTAGTTAATTTCCTGCAGTTTAATTTCACAGCCATTACAGGAACGCTTGTCAATCATACAGTTATATAATTTTTTTTACTGAGTGTCTCAAAGCAGGTTGTTGGATAATAATTGATCAACAAGATTCTGTTAAATCCACCTCTTGGGCAAGAATGTTTGGGGTATTTCATACAGTCTGGTGCTGACTTTTTATTCCTTATTACAGGTAAAATCGACTGGACTTCTGATGAAAATTGTGAATAATTTATATTTGAAAAGGGGAAATGCACTTTACAATCACTTGATTCCACAGCTGTGATGGGCAAGCAGAAAAAACTTACCATAACTGGGTTTACATTCCTCCCCTTTTCAGCGGATTAATTAATGTTGAATGAATGTTTAATGTTGCAGTGTGAACAATGAAGGGAAGATCTATTTCCCTGCACCATTTTTTATCCTACAGGTAAAGGTGTGGAACATGCAGCAGAGCAGAACTAATCACATTAACTAACCAACTAATATTAAATGCCAAGGATTTCTCAATATTTGTTGAAACCTCTCAATTGTTGTTTACACCAGTGTTTTTCAACCTTTTTTGAGCCAAGGCACAGTGTTTTCATTGAAAAAATCCCGAGGCACACCACCAACCAAAATTGTAAACAAAGATACTCTGTATCCGCCTATATTAAATATATAGTCATTCTTATCAAAGTGTCTTGAATCGGAATGAAATAAACACAAAAATGTATTTTTTATCATGTTTTATATTTCTTATTTCAAATTGCACTTAACATGAAATTGCACTTAACATGCCTTAAAATAAACCTGAACAGTGCCACAAATTGTGGTCTTAAAATTAAAGAGGATGAAATTGTACTTAACATGCCTTCAAATACACCTGAACAATGCCACAACAATATGGTCTTAAAATTAAAGAGGATGAAATTGCACTTAACATGCCTTCAAATACACCTGAACAGTGCCACAACAATATGGTGTTAAAATTAAAGAGGATGAAATTGTACTTAACATGCCTTCAAATAAACCTGAACAGTGCTACCATTCTCTCTACATTTTACTCACTTAGTGTGAAACCTGTGCCTGTTTGGATGAACACAAAGCTGATATTCTGGCAGGAATTGAAGAAAGACACACACAAAGCTCTTCCTCAACAGCTCTCAGTCTCTCTCTGTTTTTAGTTTTTATGGCAGTTAGGCTGGAGAAGCTCACTTCACACAGATATGTTCAACCAAAAACTGTCCAAAGGAAGATCAGCAAAGCTCAGCTTTAAACCACGATTTTGTCTCAGTTCAGTTAGTTCTTCCTGCTCCTGTAAAGTCATGTTCCTGCCAACAACTGCTGAGCTGTATGGGTCCCTAACAAAGTCATAGCATACCTGAACTGATGACTCAAGAGATGTAAGCCTCGCTGTACAGTCTCACGTTCACGGTTTCTGCCTTCTTCTGATTTCCACTTGGGCCTTCATCTGGGTCCTAATTTTGTCCAGGGACCAGACCGGATTTACTATTTTTTCTTTTGAAAAAGTTTTCCATCGCTGTTTGTTTGAGAAGGTCCTCACTGTTTGTTTTGCTCACTGCTACACGTCACGTTCATGCGCCGCTACTTCTCTTGTTTTAATGTGCGACGCTATGCTCCATACTGCCACCTATCGCGCGGTAAGGAAATTACACCAGTTAATAAAAATTTCATAATTTACTAATTTTACACGGCACACCAGACGATCTCTCGCGGCACACTGCTGTTCCGCGGCACAGTGGTTGAAAAACACTGGTTTACACCGTATGTTGAAGTTACATATGATTATTCTTACGCCTGTGAAGAATGAATGTGAGGATTGAAGGTTGTTGAGATGAATGAGTCAGACAGAATGTGAATGTCTCAGACAGATTAATGAGAATATATATGTTTGTGCCTTGTGAATGTGCAGTTCAATAGTTGTGCGTTCATAGATTTTTGTAAAAATTATAGGGTTTTCACTACTTTTCCATATATATAATTTAGTTTTATCAATTTTGATTCTTAGAGAATCAGAGCAGCCTAGCAGTGGATTCTACTGATAGGAAGTTGTTTGTGATAAACATTTTGGTACAGAGGATAATATATATACAGTAAATGGATGTGAATAAGATAATTGAGTTTAACAGGTTATGGAAGGATTTTTGTGTTTTCTGTTCTGATCAGTTTAATCATAGGTTTAGTGTTAATTTTCTGAATGTGGTCTTAGCCCTTATCGCAGACATCTCTGAATAAGAGCAGTTGAGCTTTTTCTCAGATATCAGACTAGTCAACAGAGTAGTGTAGGGTTTTTCCCCTTACAGGTGTCTATGATGATGAAGATGAGATGGCCTGACTTGGCTAAAGCATAGTTTATATTCTTTGCTAAGGTTAACACATACCAGAAATGCACACACTGGAGCAGAGTATATGCAATGTTTTGAAGTTGTTAAGAGTTGATAAATCAAATTTGGGGAAATTTAAGGGTTTTTGAGAAAGTATTGAATTTATAAGGTCGAATTAAAGTCCAGTTGTTTTTTATTGAACGCCTTTTTAAAGGTATTGAATTTAACTTCATTATTCCTGCATATACCCTGTTGAGGCGTGATATTTGATAGGAGGGACAGTCCGCTTCATTTTATTTCATCCATCCATCCATCCATTTTCGTCCGCTTATCCGGGGTCGGGTCGCGGGGGTAGTAGCCTAAGTAGGGAGGCCCAGACTTCCCTCTCCCCAGCCACTTGGAGCAGCTCCTCTGGGGGAATCCCAAGGCGTTCCCAGGCCAGCCGAGAAACATAGTCCCTCCAGCGTGTCCTGGGTCTTCCTCTGGGTCTCCTCCCGGTGGGACATGCCCGGAACACCTCACCAGGGAGGCGTCCAGGAGGCATCCTAACCAGATGCCCGAGCCACCTCAACTGGCTCCTCTCGATGTGGAGAAGCAGCGGCTCTACTCCGAGTCCCTCCCGGATGACTGAGCTTCTCACCCTATCTCTAAGGGAGAGTCCAGACACCCTGCGGAGAAAACTCATTTCAGCCGCTTGTATCCGAGATCTCGTTCTTTCGGTCATAACCCAAGCTCATGACCATAGATGAGGGTGGGAACGTAGATCGATCGGTAAATTGAGAGCTTTGCCTTTTGACTCAGCTCTCTCTTCACCACGACAGACCGGTACAGCGCCCGCTTCACTGCGGACGCTGCACCTATCCGCCTATCGATCTCACGCTCCAGTTTTCCCTCATTCGTGAACAAGATCCCGAGATACTTAAACTCCTCCACTTGGGGCAGGACCTCCTCCCCGACCCGGAGAGGGCATGCTACCCTTTTTTCATTTTATTTATTTTATTTTGTTTTATGGTTTCATTTTTACATTTATTTTTGTTTGTTTTTGTTTATTCTTTATTACTTTTCCCGTTTGTTTTGTTTATTTCTTATTACATTTATTTGTTGTTTTGTTTGTTTTGTTTATTTCTTATTACATTTATTTGTTGTTTTGTTTGTTTTGTTTATTTCTTATTACATTTATTTGTTGTTTTGTTTGTTTTGTTTATTTCTTATTACATTTATTTGTTGTTTTATTTTATTCTTTGTTTTTGGTTGATTTCTTTGCTTTTTGTTACATTTATTTTTTAGATTGTTAGTTTTGTATTGCGTTTCCAGCATATAAGCTCTGACAGTTACCGTATATTTTCTTACGTAGTTTTGTTACCAATTAGTATTGATGCTTATTTTTATATAAGGGGTTTATATTCTGGGTGGGTAACTTAGATGTAATATTGCTGTGGGTGGGAATGTTAGTGATTTCCATTGTGTGTCCAGTTCTTAATTGCATACGCACATAGTACATATAGGGTTTTTGTTGACATGATGTTTGTCATGTCAAAAGGGGAATTGAAATATATGTATATCAGTATTACACCTGAAGCACACATATTATGTGTTATGATTTATGTTCACTTAATTCCACCATATAATGTGAAAATATATTCAAGATGGAACCTTTATTTACGGGTTTTATTTCCAATAGGGAAGAGTTTTTCAGTTACACGCCTGCATAATACAACAGACACAACACTGGATGATTGACATACAGAGCTGGTAGTTGATTGGCTGAGAGGCGGATCACTCACAGAGTAGAAAAGTTCTAGGGCGGTTCCAAGGCGGTTCGATTCCAGGATTGGTCCCACGAGGCGATGACGTCATCTAGAGGTATAAAACCGTGGTCCGCCTTCGAAGATGTGTGTGTGTTGGACTGTGCTTGGAGTCAGGTCTGTTGGTTGCTGTAAGGTTTATTCTTATAATGTACAATAAACCTGCCGAAAACTTGCACATTCGTTTCAGAGCTTTCCTTCAACTTTTGAACCGCAACAACATGCAAATGCTTGTTGGCTACGCACTCCCCCGTAGTCTTCTGAACTTGACTTCAGCTCCGCCTCCTGCTGATTTTCTCTCGCTGCCTTTAATAATAATAATAATTAATTCAATTTATAACGCACTTTTCATTACTGAAAATCTCAAAGTGCTACACATATATTGAATGCTACACACATTCATAAACCGGTGGCAGCAGACTACCATGCAAGGTGCCCTCCAGTCCCACCGGGAGCAACTCAGGGCCAAGTGCCTTGCCCAAGGACACAACGACACATGGTGCGGGTCCCGGGAGTCGAACCGCCAACTTTCCGATCGGGAGACGACTGCCATTACCACTACACCACGGCCCCCTTTGGATATTCTGTGTTTATATGTTAATAAAACGTCCTAATAAAATAAAATAAAACCATGTAGCGCTGGTCCAACACACCAGAAGACCAGGAAATCTGATGGGACTCGTGCAGCAACATAAAACCTGACTTTAATTCTCTCGTGACAACCTGAGGCATTTCCTTGTTCATACACTCAGCGGAGGGTGAGGAGGAGGGAGGAGGGAGTGATTACTTGACTTTTGGGGGGAAAAAAACAAAAGAAAACTCCAGATAAGGGATTAAGAAGGGGAAATTAATAAATTTGTGTCACATATAAACCAGTCCTGTATCGCTTTGCATAAGAGAGATAAGAGATAAGAGATTTATTTATTAACATTGCACCAGTTAATTAATACAACGTGATTATGTAGCACAGTCGTCCAGAAGAGGGAGAGTATGCAAGCTGCAGCATTTCCAAACACATGACATGTTCTTCTGCGCGGCCGCGCTCATCCGTCTCCGGATGAAGGTCAAACAGATATGGAAAAAGGAAAAACACAATAGGTATCATTTGTGATATTCAAAAAAAGAATCTATCAAAGATTGCCTTAAGACACTCTATGATAAAGTCCCAAAAACTCTATCAGCAATAAGCACAACCAGACAAGACATTGTTGCAGATTTGACGACATGCAAGGAGATCAAAAGAGTCTGTGAGCAGCACTTCAGATAACACAGTTCAGCAGTTGTTAGCTTGGCGCCTCTGAGCACACTCCCAGAGACCTCTGGGGAGGGAGGGGGGGGGGTCAGCAGTGTCTCTCAGCTTCACTCCAGGAGAATAGTTCCTAGCAAACGGCCTTCTTCTTTTCCAAGGTCGAGCAGAAACTAGATTAGATAGTTATTGTTTATCTTCAATCCAGGCCACAGTGTTCTTTTTGACTGCAGCCTTCCAGAGTCCAGGTGCTGTTCAGGTCCAAAATCGCCGAATCAAATGAGTTTCCGAAGCTACAAACCCCCATCCGTGCCCTGATTAATGCCGGCGGC
>JBBPBX010085110.1:0-11870 GCA_038048925.1 Garcialebias charrua
ACCTTGATTTTCAGCTTCAACGCTTCCCAGAAGCTACAGTTGATGATAAAATCTGTCTGGTAAGGTTAACCTCGGACAGGACAGTGCATGCTTTCATGAAGCGTCAACGGGACGCCGTGATGAAAGACTAGTCTTTTATGTGCTGCGCTGATAAAGGAGTATACTCCTTGCACGGGGCCCGATGGCATCATAGCGAAGGCTGACGTCAAGCAAGGTAGGAATGAGCACCCAAGGTCATATTATGACCGAATATTGCATTTCTTCATATAAAAGATATACATAATCTCTAATAATTTCTAATTTTAGGTTGTTTATTTTTAATTAAATTTATTTATTTATTTATTTATTTATTTATTTTTTTGGATACATACACCTTAAATGAAGCCTTGTGATGCTATTGGGAATTTGTGTTACTATTGCTATAAAAATTTGCAATGCTATGTTCAATTACAGTTTATATTGGGGTTCTGGTGTGGGCTAACGTGGTAAGCATTGTATCAGTTTGGATAGTGAGGAGATAAACTGTGAGAACCGGAAGGATAGCGGTCTCCTTTTGAGGCTATTTTGTTTACTTTTTATTTTTATTTTATTTCTGTTCATTGTTGCAGTTTTATTATGGGTGCTTAAATCATGTGTACATTATTCCCCGTGCCACCTACCCTCCCTGCCCCTTTTTATTTTCCCTTCTCCCTTTACGGGCTGCATGTTGGAGGTCTCCTTTGCTGAGCCTAGTCTATGTCCTCTATGAATAATAAAGCACTAACCAGCACCACTTTGGTGAGCTGGAATGTCAGAGGATTAAATCATCCGGTCAAACGAAACAAAGTCTTTTCTCATCTTCATAAATTGCGAAGTCGCATTGTTTACCTACAAGAAACCAATTTGCTAAATAAAGATCAGTGTAGACTTAGCAGAGGAGGCTTTACACAATTTTTTCACTCTGATTTCAACAGTAAGAGCAGAGGAGCGGCTATCTTAATACATAAAGATGTACAATATGAAGAGTCTAAAACAATCAGGGATAAAAATGGCAGGTACGTCATCACACAAGGCAAATTATTTAACAGGCCTGTTGTTCTTGCCAATGTTTATGCCCCTAACTGGGATAATGTGGAATTTTTTAGCAATCTCTTTTCCCTCCTACCGGATCTTGAGTCACACAATTTAATTCTAGCTGGGGACCTGAACTGCACTTTGAACCCAACATTAGACCGATCCAGCTCAAAATCTGCCATACTTAGTAACTCAGCCCGTTGTATTAATATGTTTCTTGAAGCATACGGAATGGTGGACCCCTGGAGATTCAAATATCCATCATCCAAACAGTTCTCTTTTTTCTCCCCAGTGCACAAAACCTACTCAAGGATTGACTACTTTCTAATTGATCAGAAACTCTTGCCTATGGTTACCCACGTAGATTATGGCAGCATTGTTATATCGGATCACTCGCCAGTTACTCTGGGGTTGAGTTTCCCTGAAGACGATTCTCGCACTTTTTCGTGGCGACTTAATCCCAGACTGTTGTCTGAACAAAGATTTGTTGATTTTATCAACGCACAAATAGATATGTTTATTGAGCTGAATGAGTCGCCTGAGATAAGTAATGCTACACTCTGGGAAAGTCTAAAAGCATATCTGAGAGGTCAAGTGATATCTTATGTTGCTGGTGAGAATAGAAGAAGAACTAAACGGGCTTCAGAGCTTATGGAACAAATTAAAATGATAGATCAGCTGCATTCGGTTTCACCCTCCGATGACTTATACAGAGAAAGAATCCTACTTCAAACAGAGTTTGATTCAGTTACCAATGTCAAAGCCATAGACATGCACATGAGATCGCGTCTCACTTATTATGAGTCTGGAGATCGTGCAGGCAAAATGATGTCCCATCAACTGAAACAGTCAACAACTGCAGGTTTCATTACAGCAATAAAGGATGAACATGATAATATACTTACCAACCAAAATGAGATTAACGCCCAGTTTAAGTCATTTTACAAGAATCTGTATACTTCTGAAGCTGGTGACACCGCCCTAATCGAAGACTTCTTCAGCAATTTGACTATGCCCATTTTAGATGACTCGGACAGGTCTAAGTTGGAGGGTACTATTACTATATCAGAAATAACTCAGGCTATCACAAAAATGAAATCTGGAAAGGCACCCGGCCCAGACGGGTTTTCCATAGAGTTTTTTAAAAAATTTGCACCAAAATTAGTCCCTTTACTGCTAAGAGTTTATGATGAGATATTAGACAAAAAGGTTCTACCTGAAACTATGACACAAGCAATTATTTCACTGATACTTAAAAAATCTAAAGACCCCTTGCTCTGTGAGTCATATCGTCCAATTAGTTTGCTATGTTGTGATTATAAGATTTTGGCAAAGATCCTTGCTGGCAGGCTCGAAGATGCTCTTCCCAAACTTATTCACCCAGACCAGACGGGCTTTATCAGAGGTAGACAGATCTCCAGTAATCTGCGACGTCTCTTTAATGTTATCTATCAGTCCCATAGCGTTGAACCCGAAGTAGTAATATCCCTTGATGCCCAAAAGGCATTTGACAGAATTGAATATGATTTTTTGTTTACTACACTAAAAAAATTTGGATTCGGTCCAGTTTTCTGTACTTGGATTACCATTTTATACACAGCACCACATGCGTCAATACGAACAAATAAGGTCACGTCTAGGTTTTTTCCACTTTCACGGGGTACTCGACAAGGATGCCCTCTTAGCCCCCTTTTGTTTGATATCGCTATTGAACCTCTTGCAATTATGATAAGGGATTCTACTAATATAGCTGGTGTGCAAAGGGGTGGGCACATAAACAAATTGTCCCTTTACGCTGATGACCTCCTACTCTTCCTGTCTAGACCCGGTACAGCAATACCTATTGCTCTAAATCTAATAGAAAAATTTGGGCAGGTATCTGGTTATAGATTGAATCTATCAAAGAGTGTCATATTCCCAATCAACGAAAAGGCACGCCAAATGACCTTCCATAGTTTCCCCTTCGTAGTCAATAAAGATAGTTTTGAATATTTGGGCGTCTGTGTAACATCCGACTACAATTGTTTGTTTAACAAAAATTTCACCAAGGCACTGAATAAGGCTAAATTGGATATGGAGAAGTGGTCAAAACTCCCTCTGTCTCTCGTAGGTAGAATAAACTCAGTAAAAATGACAATTATGCCAAGGTTCTTATATTTGTTTCAAACCATACCAGTCTTTATTCCAAAGAAGTTCTTTAAAGAATTAAATAAACATATATCTATGTTTATCTGGAATAAAAACATCCCGAGAATCAGGAAGGAATATCTAGAGAGAGAAAGAGAGGATGGTGGACTATCCCTACCTAATTTCCTTTACTATTACTGGGCAACCAATATCCATAAGTTTTTATACTGGTTTACGGATCAGTCGGATGCTGAATCTCCAGTATGGGTCCGCCTGGAACAACATTCTAGCAATCCAGTTTCGCTTAGCTCATTAATATGTAGCCCTTTACCATTGAGTAAACGCCATCGAACAAATAATCCAGTTGTTGGGGGCTCTCTAAAGATATGGTCCCAATTTAGGACTCATTTCCAAAGTAGAAAAGCACTCATTGCATCTCCTGTGCGATTCAATGTTAATTTCTCCCCATCCTTGATAGATCCATCCTTTCAAAAGTGGCACGAGAGAGGCATAACTTGCATAAAGGATCTTTTTGAAAGAGGCCATTTTATTTCTTTTGATCAGCTACAAAGGGACTTTGGTGTCCCTCAGGCTGACTTTTTCAGATATCTCCAAGTACGAAGCTACGTGAAAGCTAATTTCTCATTAACGCTACCTCAGATAACGTGGATAGATGAATGTTTTGATATGAATCCAACTGATAAAGGCTTAGTATCAGCTATATATGGCAAAATTCAGAATGCTGCATCCCCATCACTTAGACATCTGAAAGAATTGTGGGAAGAAGAGTTAGGGGAACTACTTACTGATACAGCCTGGCAGGCTGCAATTTCAAGAATCCACTCCTCTTCAATTTGCATTAGACATAGCTTGTTACAGTTTAAGGTGCTGCACAGATTACACTTGTCCCCTAAAAAAATAGCTAGAATGTATCATGACGTGGACCCATCTTGTATCAGGTGTGGGCACAGTCCTGCTGATCTCAGTCATATGTTCTGGCTTTGCCCCAAGCTTCTCCCCTTTTGGGAGTCAGTCTTTGGGGCAATTACATTCATATGTAAGAGAAATATTGCTCCAAATGCTCTAACTGCTCTATTTGGGGTGGTCCCTCCGACTACACCAATAACAACGCAGCAGGCAAATGCCATAGCATTTGTTACACTACTTGCAAGACGCCTAATATTATTCAATTGGAAGAGAGCCGCTCCTCCCTCTCATAAGCAATGGATAGAAGATGTTATGTTCCATCTGAAGCTTGAACATCTGAAACATACAATCAATGACTCCATTCAACAATACAACGTCACTTGGCAGCCATTTCTTTTATATTTTCAGACAAAGTTCTCATGAGTATACATGTATAGCCCTCCCACCCCTCCCCCTCCCTTTTCCCCTCCTTTTTAGCGTGATGTCAGCACCTGTTATGATTCTGTTTTGTTTTTGTTTTTTTGTTTCATTGTTGTACATACATGTATAAAACAAATAAAAAGATTTGAATAATAATAATAATGACCGAATATTCCGTGCCTATTTCGGTGACAGATGCGAGCCAGAGATGGAGGAAGAGATAGGGTTTAAATATATCTTCAGCAAAAATCTTTGCCCTGACATAAGAGAGAAAGTACATGTCAGCGCAAACTACAAACGGAGGTCCATCGAAGAAATAAGAGAGTGCGCGATAGATGTTTTTACAGGTCGCACACCAAACAAAACACCCTTTGAGGTGTGTCCTGGTGAAATGGTCAAATCCAACTCACTAGAGCTGGAAGGGGCGCGGAAACCGACTCCCCATCCTACAAAGGGTGAGAAAAAACAGAATTTTCGACCTAACAGACCACGTAGTGAAGGTGCCCGCTGGAACTATGAACCGCAGTGGCTCAGACAAGACCCAGAGTTCGGAAAACGATTTCAAAAGGGGGGCGCACGTCCTAAAGATAAGAAAGATGGTCACAAAAGTAAACCATATCACAAAGGGGGGTCCCAACAGGAACCCCCAGGTCAAGGACAAGCCCCTCCTGCCCCTCGAACGGAACAGTCCGAGACCGGCAAAAAATCACAGAAGTTCCAGAACAAAGGCGACATACCTCTAAACTCTGATGAGATAGTGGACATAAGTTGGTTGTTTGAAAACTTGAATGATACAAAGGATGACCGAACTAGTACAGTGCGTGACATTGTCTTTGATAACTCCGAGCACACAAATAACCAGTTGCTCAAAGCAAAGATTGAATTGATATGGCAGAAGAGCAAACGACAAAGAGAAAAACTTCTCAAAAAAGGCCTTGAGTTACAACATCAGTTTAAACAATCAGTGATGAAACAGTGCGCTGTAACTGCTTTTGAGGCTCACATGCAAAACAAAACACCCTCTGAGGTGTGCCCAGGTCAAAAGGTCGTATCCCAGTCGCTAAAAATAGGAGAGGTTCTCTCTCCTATAGAAAGCGAGAATAAACACCGTCGTCTCAAAGGCCCTCTGACCTCAGAAGAGGTAGAGTACTTACGTCGGTTGTTAAAAAAGCTGGATTACTTCAAGATCAGAGACAGTTCAATGTTCCTTTCGTGTTGGACCCCATCCCCAAGGACTGGCGATGGCTTCCAAAAGGGGGGAGATGTAGTGGGCATGACCGTGTCCACTTTGATACACCTGTGTATTTTTGAACTGTTCCAGAGATGACCTTTACTGACCTCTCAGTAAAGCAAGACATTTACTACAAATTATTCCATTAGTTGTAATCTGAGAACATAGTCACCAAAAGAGACTATTTCTATCTTTGATTTTATTCTAATGTAATCAAAAGAATAACTTTTGCCATTTTCATGATATATGTTATGCTGTGTTATTCTTTTAATATGGAGTATTACTGTGTTACTTGACCATATAATGGTGTCAGAGTTGAATTTTATGTCAAACTGTGCTTTTCAGATTTGTTTTAGAAGTGTTAAGACGCTAATCCAAGTGTTTTTCCTCTTGGAGTCTATGAGTCTGTCTTTTCCTAAACATTTCCCTCTGCTGCTGGCTGTAACCTTGGGTCGTGATAACGGCAAGTGAACTCCTCGACTGCTTCTTCTGAACCAATCGAAAAGAGACAAGTTTCAGAGTTCTATCTTAAGGTTCTAAGCTGTTGCTGGAACTGATGAGTCTGCAAGAGTTTCGAAGGAACCAGAAAGTTCCTGTGAATTCCTGTGAGGAAGGAAAGATGTGAACTTTTTCTTCAGAGTTGGAATGGACAGAGACCTGAAAGCTCTCTGCCTTGGAAGCTGATGTAAGCTGCAGTCATACGCCATAGACTGGCTTATTCAGTGAAGAATTTATGGACGCCTCCATAACTTCAATAGAGCTCCAAGAGCTCCAAGTTCTTAATGAACTTTCTTTGAGAAACATCTCGTCTTGAAGTCAACCAGGAGCTGACACATTTTCTGATGACCAAGCGAAACCAGGAGACGTTGAAAACGTAAACTAGAACCAGCTCGGACGAACTGGGCCTGAAGGACTCTGTGCATCTGAAAGGCTGGTGTCATTTCTTTATCAGACTCGTCGTCGAAGGTAAAGAGCTGTTTACAAACGTACCTGGATTTTAGCAGAAGTCGGATGGGAAGTGTCACTTTTGGTAACATGCTCAAGACAATTTCCTGTAAACCATCTCTCCATCTTTCCTCCTATTCCCTTATCCCTCTCAATCTATCTGGAAACTATATTTAAGTTAAAGAGCCCTCAGACTAAATATGTTTAACACCCTGTATTTAGGTCTGTTGTGTTAAATTTAACTGTGCTGACGTGTTAAATTGAAAGAAAGTGAAATCATGTCAATCAAGTGTAATGGTGTTAATTTAGTTGATTTATTTTAAATAAATGATAGTGTCTTTGACATATCAAACTAAGTTAACGTCTCTGTCACTTAATGGCTTTATTTATTTATCCATCATAAAGATCACAGAAATATTGGGTAAACTGAAAAAGAAAGAATCCGTGAAATTACTATTCAATCTGAATAAGTAAATTAATTAAGGTAAAGAGGCCAGTATTAATATTGACCTCCTCATAATCCTTTACAACTGTATATATATTTGTAGGTATAGTTATACAGCAAGCCCTCGAGTTACGTCAGGGATTGGGACCTACGTGTGTGACTTAGGTCGATTTTGTCGTACCTCGCGGACCAAAAACACCTGCCTGTCGTAGGTCCGCGTTTCTGACATAGGTCGCGGCTATACCGCTAACGGAGCGCCGCACACATATTTAATGGCATGAGACTGAACAAGCAGACATACTAGGCCATGAACATGCACAGAACTGTACAGTAAATGAATACAGTACTGTACAATAAATAAAAAATATAATGTCTTACTTTGAGCTGGTCAAAGCCTGCCTTCGTCTTTTAGCATCAGCTCGGGTGCGAGCTCCCCCAGCTTCCTTACGCTCCACACGCACACACGTGGTCAAAACTGTTTAAAAGAATGACTGTTAGCTTCTTAACTTCATATATTTGGAGCCAGAAAAAAAAAAACTTACTGAAAGCCGTTTCTCCGCGATAATCCTCCATCCAAAACAACTGCTCGGCGTTAGCTACGGTTAGGCCCCGCCATTAGCAGCACTGGTTAGCATGTCAGTTCATTCAAAAAGGCTGTCGGCTTTGTATCTCCGCGTTAGCTCGGTGTCCCCCGACTGCCAGGCGGACATTTGCGGCGAGCTCCCGGCCGCAGATGGCCCCTCCGCGGCATGTCGGCTCGGTGTCTTCGCCTGTGTTAGCTGCTCTGTTAGCTGCTGTCGTTAGCATGTCGGGCGGTGTTGTTGGAGCGATCGGCGGCTGCTCCTCCGGACCTGAGACGTCCACAGAGTTGACCGAGTGTTTCCAGCAAATTTATCCGTATGAGGCAACCCTGAACGGACACACGGTCCTCTAAAGCCAGCTGACAGGAGCGTCTAGAGCTCCATTGACCGCAGTAGACAATTGTAAAATGGCGACCGGAAACGACCGGAAGTTGCGTAAATACGATCAAATTGTAATAAAAACGAAATATTAATAATTATACTTTATTTATAAAGCCATTTAAAACAACCACAGCTGCAACAAAGTGCTATACACATGAAATTAATAACATAAAAAAAAAAATAATAATAATAATAATTTATTTTATTTTTTTATCATATTTTTATTAAATATGATAAAACCGTAAGTCTGAGTTGCAGTAGGTCGCGGGTGACGTAGGTCGAGGGTTTGCTGTATATATTTATAGTAATCTACTGCAAAGTCGTGAATGTTATGTCTCCTTTACGCACGTGTGTTTTGTTGCTGTGTTCTGTTATGTACTTTGCAGGTTTGCAGACGGTGGTCGGGTGTGTTAGCCAATGCCTTGTGCTCTTTTAGTGGATAATTGTTATGTTTTGTAGTCTTACTTTCTGTCTTTCCTTACTTTCTATCCTATTTTAAAAAATCACAATGGTGTGAAGAGGATGGCTGCAATTATGCCATTTTAAACTGATTTATCCTTATCTTGAAGAACAGAATCAGAATAATTTGTCCCTCAGCTTTACAGCACAATGAAATTAAAAGTTGTTGCAGTGAGAAACAATGTGTCGTTGCACCAGTGACGTGCGGTCAGGGGATGCAAGTGAGGCCGTGCCTCCCCTGCCATCATGGAAAAAAAGAAAAAATGTAAATTGAAAAAAAAAAAAATGTAATTATTGTATTTATCCTTTGATTTGTATTATAAACTTATTTTACTTAAAACTAAACCAGTTTTAAGTTATTTTTTATTCAAAATCACCAATTTTTCTTATTTTTCTTTAAATACTGAGAAGAGACGTTCGTGAGGCACCTGCTGCTGCGCTTCAACAGCCGATTGCGCAATCTCTCGGCTGGCTGTGCAGTTCCTGCACATTTTATGTCGCTATTAAAATGTCCAAATACTTTTACTATATAAACTAAATTTCTATAGTTTAGCTGGTGAATAAGTATAGTGTTTTTGTCAAAAACTGTAGTAACGTGTTTTTTTTTTGCTGAGCGATCATAAACGGCTGTGAAAAAGTGCCGTCCGAGGCTAGCCTCGCTGCTCCTGTATGAGAGCAGAAGGAGGAGGAGGAGGGGCTAGCCCACTCTGGGTTTCTGCTGGCTGCACCTGCTCCGTGCGCCGGTGCAGGAAGTGTGACAGATTGGATGAGTGATAGTGATTATTAGCTATAATTTTGCAATGGAGGAGTACATTTGTAAACTAAAACAATTTTCTAAATTGGATTATCGAGGCAGAGAGACTTTTAAAACTGAAAGCCAAGAAGGAAGACTTCTACAAAAAAGTCATAGACGCCTTTGTTCAGAAGGAGTGGCGCATGGACTTCATTTATAAGTAAAAGTAAGACTAAAATATTTTTTTTCTCCAAATTAAATGTGCTTTTTTGTGTGCTACAGTTTGTATTAGGTCAGAGGTCAGAGAATCTTTATTGTCATTGGCACAACATGTGGTACATATGATGAAACGAGATAATACACAGGGTCCCAGTTATATCCAACAATAAAATGTAAAAGAAGAACAGTAATAACATCTAAGATATGAACTAAGAAAAACATCAACTAACAAAACACTAAGCACTAATATCATAGAAAAAACACTCCAAACAGCAGCACGAACATGAGTCTGTATGAGCAGATGGGCACGAATGAACACAGCAACATGAAACAGATCAGCAGCAACATTATGTGATATTTGACAGTGATTATTCTGGTTAGATATTCATGAGTCTAACAGCCTCAGGGTAGAAGCTGTTCCTCAGTCTAGTGGTTCTACACTTGATGCTCCTCAACCTCTGTCCTGAGGGGAGTGGGGCAAAAAGTGTGTGCTGGGTGAGTGGGGTCTTTCATGATGCAGGTGGCCCTCTTCCTGCATCTGGAGGTGTAGATGTCTGTGATAGTGGGGAGACTGACTCCAACATCTTCTGTGCAGCCTCCATGCCACATGTTGATGCTGGAGCACAGGATGCTCTCCACTGCACACCTGTAGAAGGAGGTGAGGACTGAGCTTCTCAGACCAGCTCGTCTCAGCCGTCTGAGGAAGTAGAGTCTCTGATGAGCTTTGTTGATCAGGCTGGTGGTGTTGTTGCTCCAGCTGATGTAGTCATTCATTGTGTACACCCAAGTAGTTGTAGCTGGAGATGACTTCCACCGCAGATCCTCTTATGTTCAGTGTGGTGTGGGTTTGTGTTGTTGTTTGTTGTTAGCTGGACTCATCATTGTTTGTTTATGTGTAAAGATTGCTGATATGAAATTTTAAACACAACCCGTTAACTGCTTCCAATCAAATGGCGAATAAACTACTCTGTAGGGTTCATGTATATAAGATCTGACTGTGATGAAGTCAGTGTGCCTCACCAGCCATGAACCTCACCGCACGTCACTGCGTTGCACTCTGCTCTTACTGCTCCGATGGCTCATGGGAAAAAACTATTTTTAGTCTGTTTGTTCTAATTTTCAGGCTCCTGTAACCTCCAGCAAGCAGGGGAGCAAACAGACTGTGAGGATGTAGACGGTCCTCTGTGATCATTTTCCATCCATCCATTATCTTTACCCGCTTCTTCCTTTTCGGGTTGTGGGGGTCACTGGTGCCCATATCTAGAAGACAATGTGGGAGGGTACACCCTGGACAGCTTGCAAGTCCATCACAGGCCATGTGATCATTTTACGCAGACAAAAGATTTTGTCAGTTTGATATCCTTCTAAGTAAGTCAGGCTCGTTTCCGGTGAGAGTTGGACTCCGCCAAGGTTGCCCTTTGTCACCGATTCTGTTTATAACTTTTATGGACAGAATTTCTAGGCGCAGCCAAGGTGTTGAGAGGATCCGTTTTGGTGGCCTTAGAATCGCTTCTCTGTTTTTTGCAGATGATGTGGTCCTATTGGCTTCATCAGCTCGTGATCTACAGCTTTCGCTGGAGCGGTTTGCAGCTGAATGTGATGCGGCCGGGATGAGGATCAGTTCCTCCAAATCCGAGGCCATGGTCTTGAGCCGGAAAAGGGTAGCATGCCCTCTCCGGGTCGGGGAGGAGGTCCTGCCCCAAGTGGAGGAGTTTAAGTATCTCGGGATCTTGTTCACGAATGAGGGAAAACTGGAGCGTGAGATCGATAGGCGGATAGGTGCAGCGTCCGCAGTGAAGCGGGCGCTGTACCGGTCTGTCGTGGTGAAGAGAGAGCTGAGTCAAAAGGCAAAGCTCTCAATTTACCGATCGATCTACGTTCCCACCCTCATCTATGGTCATGAGCTTTGGGTTATGACCGAAAGAACAAGATCTCGGATACAAGCGGCTGAAATGAGTTTTCTCCGCAGGGTGGCTGGACTCTCCCTTAGAGATAGGGTGAGAAGCTCAGTCATCCGGGAGGGACTCGGAGTAGAGCCGCTGCTTCTCCACATCGAGAGGAGCCAGTTGAGGTGGCTCGGGCATCTGGTTAGGATGCCTCCTGGACGCCTCCCTGGTGAGGTGTTCCGGGCATGTCCCACCGGGAGGAGACCCAGAGGAAGACCCAGGATACGCTGGAGGGACTATGTTTCTCGGCTGGCCTGGGAACGCCTTGGGATTCCCCCAGAGGAGCTGCTCCAAGTGGCTGGGGAGAGGGAAGTCTGGGCCTCCCTACTTAGGCTGCTACCCCCGCGACCCGACCCCGGATAAGCGGAAGAAAATGGATGGATGGATGGATGGATGGATGGAT
>JBBPBX010085111.1:0-15156 GCA_038048925.1 Garcialebias charrua
GACTAGTAGCATTAGTCCATAATACAGCAAAACTGTTGACAAAATTAACCACACTCATCCTCCTCTTTGCGTTTTGGTAGCTTTGGCCTCTAAGCCTTTAGCTAGCCTTGTCCTCTTCTTAGGATTATGGTAGCTTTGGTCTCCTTTTAGCCTTTAGCTAGCCTCGTCCTCTTCTTAGGATTATGGTAGCTTTGGTCTCCTTTTAGCCTTTAGCTAGGTTTGTCCTCCTAATTGTTTTGGTAGCTTTGGTCTCCTTTTAGCCTTTAGCTAGCCTCGTCCTCCTAAGTGTTTTGGTAGCTTTGGCCTCCTCTTAACCTTTAGCTAGCTTCATCCTCCTTTTAGCCTTTAGTTTGCCTTGTCCTCCTTTTTCTAAAAAAATAATTGTTTTATTTTGTGCTTGAAATTTTTTCTTCTCCATATGTAATAAATAATTACACAGCACAGGACCACTAGCTCGATGACAGGCTTGAGCTTGTTATTTTCTGATGTACATGAAACCCAACCCGTGTGAAATGAAAAAACTCTGGTGCAGGACTCAGATTTGTTATCCACACTTGTGCAGTCGTACTTCGGAGGCATCCTGTTTATGTGACCGTGGTTGTTCCGGGGTGGGGGGCGGAAGATAGTGTGGAGGGGGCTCAGGCTGCATCACGTTGCTGTGGTCCAACAGCTGGGAATGGCCTTTCAGTCTGACAAGACATGCCGTTCCTATGACAAATACCCATTGAGCAACAGTAACATGTGTCTCCCACCCCTGCAAGTAGCCCCCACAACCCTAACTGCACACACACACAAAGCTGCACAGTATATTTAATGAATAGCACACTTGGGGCTGCTGGGGTTTTTGCCGGAACAGGGAGAGTAGAAAAAAACAGCCCCCAGTGACCTCCAAGGGCCATCTGAGATAATAAATCCATGACCCTGAGTTCCGGAGTGCTTTGGGCAAGGTTGGAGTGGCAAATTTCCCACTTCCACAATATCATATGTTAACAGTAATTCCTTTTAGCCGATGTGTAATGGCGCAGGAATGTCTTCTCCCCAGCCTCATCCCAGGCCGGCGGAATCTGTTGAAAATGTGTGACAGCTGTGGAAGTTGGCCAGCCCCAGCCTGCAAACGTAGAGGGTTTGGACGCGATTCAGGACTGAGAGGTGCGGGGCAGGGGCGCAGCAGAGGGGAGGAAGTGAAGGGGGAAGGGAGCTTGTGTTGTTGTGGCTAAGTTCACTTCCCTGCCTTGTTTAATTTTTTATATTTTTTTTACATATGGACAAACAGATTTTAGTCAGAATGCAGGACTTCAATCTGACGGAAGCAAATACTTTGAGAAAAATGTGTGGTAGAATTATATCCTCATGATGCTCCAACAATTCATTTTTAATTCCTCAAGCTCATTTTGTTTTGACAAAGATTAATTCACTAAAACGGTTTTGAATAACAAGTTAAATGTGTTCTCGGTTACAGGAAATTAAAATGTTTTGTCCTCAATTCTCAAGTTCAGCAACATACAGCTGTTAGCATCTGGATAGTATTCTTTTTTTTTTCCAGGAAGGAGGAGGCGATGTATTCTTGGGTTCTTCACAGATTCAACATTCATATCTTTAAATGTTAGGCTTAGTTTTATTACTTAAGATAAATGGTGTTGGTGCAGAATGCTGATTCAGCATTCACAATATTTCTTTTTTTTTTTTTCTCCAATCAAAATATTTCTGAGTACTTTGTGCTATACCAGGGGTCTGCAACCTGCGGCTCTGGAGCCACATGTGGCTCTTTGGTCCCTCTGCAGCGGCTCTTTCAAGCTTGGACCAAAACTGACACAAAAGTGAATTTTATTAGTTGTTATAACAACTAAAAGGGCTAATTTTAGCAGTTTTCCAGTAATTTATTTAGCTAATACAGTACAGTATATGATTACTAGAAACATTACATGGGGTAAAACACACTCACTTTCACTTTTTGCTTCATTTCTTCAAAGTATAGGCTGCATAATTTTTCTACAAAAAATCACACAAGAATGCATAGTTTATTGTTTCAGTTTTTAGAAACTGGGCAAAAACTATATATTTTTTCCTTCTTTACATGAATTTCGGCTTTTAATTTGTCTTGGAATGTAAAAATATCAATAAATGTTAAAAGTCATTACAGTATTTTCTGGTGTATAGGTCGCACCTGTGTATAGGTCGCATTGTCCAATTATCACCAATAGATTGGAAAAATACCTAGATAGGTTGCACTGGTGTATAGGTCGCACCTACGTTTAGCTCTGCTGCAAATGTCTGCCACAGGAGCGCACAGCAAGGCTTTTAAGAAGATTAACACTTAAAAACAATTATTTGTTTGATAAAAATTATAGCAAATATATGTCTGAGCTGAACTTTTCCTTAATAAATTAACGTAATTGTGAAATGAGCTGGATTTAAAAATTTGTTTCACCGAAAGTGATAACAAGCCATATATAGGTCGCACCGGTGTATAGGTCGCAGGCCTTGAAAAAAAACAACATTAAAAGGTGCGACCTATACACCGGAAAATACGGTAGATATTTTTAGTTTGATAAAATCACCCAGAAAAGCACCCCCAACAAACTTAAAGTGGTCCATAGGCCACCAATTGAGAGAATCCCAGTTGCAGCAGGTGTTGTGGCTCCGGACATGTTTAATTTAGTGAACAAAAGGGCAGAAATGGCTCTTTTGATCGTAAAGGTTGCAGACCCCTGTGCTATACAGTAGTCTCTCGCTACTTCGCGGTTTGTTTATCACAGACTTGCTCTATCGCGGCTTTTCAAAATAAGATTGGACATGACACATAATTGGCTGATTGATGGATGAGCTGCACGATCGGCATGGAAGTTTTATTTAAAATTGATTATTTTAAATTATTTAGCACCTGCTGCACCTGTGTGCAGCCCACACTGCAGGAGAAACTTCCTCCTGCAGCACGTCCTCCCTGCTCCTTCCTCCTCTGTCGATCTCAGTTCTACAGTGGAGAAGTGGGCGTGGCCGAGAGCACAGAGTGCAGCTGTGGCAGAGAGCTGAAATCATGACATGCTGACATGCTGTATGTGTTCTTTTAGAGCAGTGGTCCCCAAACTTTTTCCTGTGAGGGCCACATAACTTTTCCCTTCTCTGGTGGGGGGCCGGAGTCAGTTTTTAACAGGAAAAAGTGTGACGATTGCAGGAGTGCCTAAATCAGGGGTGCCCAACCTTTTTTGAACCAAGAGCTACTTTTGAAGTCGGCAGTTTGCCGAGAGCTACTCGTCCAGTCTCAGTATCAAAAAACAAAATTTTTCATCTCCCTACTCCTCACTTCTTTAAAGTAAATAAAACAGAACGTAATGTGTTGCTAGTTTTATTTAATTAAAGTATTTTATCAAAGTAAAATGACGCAATATTTGAAAAGCACACCATATTTTTTAAAGAAACGAATAAACAATGAACTGAACAATATAAAACTCCCTCATTTACACTAACTATTTACAAAAAGTGACTTACAAAGGTGCAGATTTACAAATCTCCAACAACTATTTCAAACCTCAATAAAACCTAAATATCAAAATTAGGCAGCTGCTCTGTGCAGCAGGATGGTGTCATCTGGTGCAAGCTGTATAAAATAAATGTGTCTCTACCTTAGTGGCACTTCTGACACTGAGAGGAGGAGGCCAGGGTCTCATAAGTTGCGAGGTGCAGGCAGGTCTCCAGATGATCATCAGTCATTGTGGATCTGTTTTTGGACTTGATGATTTTCATGTGTGAAAAAGCAGACTCACACAGGTAGGTAGATCCAAAAAGTGTTGTTAAGTTCAAAGCACATCTTCGAATGTAAGGATACTTTTCTTCTGAGAGCAGACTCAAGAACTCTCCATCCACGCCAGGTGATGCTCGAATTACAGATGAGGCAAATAGACTTTGAATTAGAATAAACAAAAAAATACTCCTCCTCCCACTCTGTGTGAAAATAATACGTTTTTGTTTGCTTGTTTGCTAGTTTTCCATCCATGTTTACTGTGCACCGACAGCTTTATGTGAAAGGGAGACAATTCAACTTACTCCTTCATTTTTAAAAACTGTGTTAGGATAGGCTAAGTACTTGGTGACCGTACAGTACTGTACATGTATTCATTTGTAAAAAAAAAAAAAAAAAAATTAAAAAAAATTTTTTTATTTTTTATTTTTTCCCTGGGGGCCGGACCAAAGGTGGGGGCGGGCCGGATGCGGCCCGCGGGCCGTGGTTTGGGGAACACTGTTTTAGAGCATTCAGAGTTTAGAAACAGGATACTACAAGAGTGTGGGAAGGGTTTAAAATGCCTATACAGTACATGTATTCTAAAATAAACTACTACCGCCGTATTTTTTGGCCTATAAGTTTTTTTTGGTGCATAATTTGCATGCACTGCGACTTATAGGCCGAAGCGACATATTTATGTCCCCCCCCCCCCTAATTTATAAACCAATTTTTGACTGAGATATGACCATTTTGATTCATTCTGACTGGAGAAAAAAAGAACAGTACCAATTTCAGCCACTAGATTGCAGCAGAGTAGTAGAAGCAGTAAAGCATGCAGTTATATCATGTACGTAATAGGTAAACGATGCTATAATGACAAATTCAAAAAAGTTCAAGACAAAAATAACTGGTCTTTATTTATTATACTTTATACCAGGGGTCACCAACACGGTGCCCGCTGGCACCCGGGTGCCCCCAAGGACCATTTGAGGTGCCTGCGGACCTGTTCTAAAAATAGCACAACTCACTACTAAGCTGCATTAAAATTTTCATTTTATTCAGTTGTTATTCTTTTTTTGTATTTATATATATTTTAAAATGTCTATCTTAAAAATATGTTCTTAAAAATATGTTTATTATACATTTTTTTCAATTTACGCTTTGTTATTTCCGAAGAGTTTATCAAACTGGTGCCCTTTGTATGACTCCGTACCCACGAAGTAGCTCTCAGTTTCGAAAAGGTTGGTGACCCCTGATTTATACTTTGTACTTTGTTTTATTCTTTGACTTTTTGGAATTTACCCTGTCCTGGATGACTGAGAATTTTCACCAGCTATTAATGATACAGTCGGCTTGCCATAGTCCCCCCCCCCACCTTTGTTCTGCTCGCTGCTTGGAGCAAGTTAAACCAGCTGCACTGCCCCAGAGAAATGCAACTATTTTAACCATGAAAGTGCATTTATTGAGCAAATGTTACACTGACACACCTTTGCTATAATTTCAAGCAAACAAATAATTGTTTTAGGTGTTTTTAGGGCGGCCGTGGTGTAGTGGTAATGGCAGTCGTCTCCCGATCGGAAAGTTGGCGGTTCGACTCCCGGGACCCGCACCATGTGTCGTTGTGTCCTTGGGCAAGACACTTAACCCTGAGTTGCTCCCGGTAGGACTGGAAAGCACCTTGCATGGTAGTCTGCCGCCACCGGTTTATGAATGTGTGTAGCATTCAATATATGTGTAGCACTTTGAGATTTTCAGTAATGAAAAGTGCGTTATAAATTGAATTAATTATTATTATTATTTATTTCTTGTCCGTTTTCGAAGAAATGCGGAGGCTCATCCCTCTGTGCATGCCCGCCGCTTCTGCGAATTGGGTTTTCAAATGCACCTGATTTGACCGTCAACGTGCATGTATTAAGCAAAAAGTAGACGGGGAGACACCTTTACTATAATTTCGAGCAAATAAATAATTGTTTTTAAGTGTTAATCTTGTAAAATTCTTGTTAAAGTCCTCCCGTGCACGCTCACACGGCCACCATTTGGCAGCCAATCGATTTTTGGCACAACACCAGCCCACATTTCTGAGTTGTCAGCGGTGACGCATAATAGACGCGACGTATACGGCGAAGCGACATATTTATGGCAGAGAATACGTTACTTACTACTTTTTACTACTATTCCCACTTCACGGTTTTTCACTTATTGCGGGGCTTCAGGGTACGGGTCCCCCGCGATAAACGAGGGACTACTGTATTAGTCATTTGTATATAAAAATGTTCAGCTCATTCAGAAGATGGATGTTATGACTTAATTTTATTCGGTCCACACTGAGGGGACACTGAAGGTAATGGTGTCTTGAGAGCACTTGTTGTAGCTGCACTGACAAAGCGACATGTAGGAGGAGATATATGAAGGCAGCAGACCAAGAAGTGATTTAAAGATGACTTATCCAACCTAGGGCTCCTTAGCCTTCAGTTAGCCTCTGGCTTCTTTTTGCATATAGCTAGCATTTTGCTCCTGTTAGCTTTTAATCAGACTTTTGCCACTTTTAGCTTTTGGACATATTTTTCCTTTTCAAGGAAGGCTTCTGCTACTTTTGCTGCCTTTGGATGCTTTTCGGTAGAGATCTGTTTATTTTATCTTTAACAACTCAGATTAGGCGTCTCCAGCAGATTTCAGCTGCCGTTCAGCTCTCTGTGCTCGGCGTATTTTCACACAAAATGGGATTTGTAGTTTAGTTTACAGCTCAAACACATTTTAATAGTTGCTTGTTGCTAATTCTTTGCTTGATATAGATTTAGTTTATTTGCTCATGTGCTGTGCCCCTACCTAAAAAATAATAAAATGTCAGGCAAAAGCAGGCACTAAAGATTTTGCTTGTTTCTTTCTGTACTCTACATGTACCCAGATTGAGCCATTCTCAGCAGTTGTCAGTGTTGCATGTAGCACTGGTGCAACCCTCCTGTAACCGTCAGTCCAACATGCATGCACCGTGGTGGGGGTGGGGGGTCCATGGCAGCAGATAGTATTTCTCCTGGGCCAGAATGCGCTGCCCAGACAGAGCGCTCTTTGTTGCCTTCCTTTAAGAACAGCTTTCACTTTGCTATTGTGGACGTAATTCCTGAGCTGTGCTCCAGGACTCCCCTTGGGCCAGCCCACCCCGCCGCCATCGTGACCTGTAGACGGAAACCTTTTTCAGCCTCGGCGTCAGGTCAGCTCTCATAACGCTCTGCGCAGCGATGGCAAAATGTCACTGAAGACGCTGAAACTCCACCGTGGAGGATCGAGGTGTAAAGACTTGTTAAATGCAGACTCGCTTGGCACATTAAAACACCACAAACCTGTTTGATTACTCAGCGGGAGATTAGATAAAAGTTGGACTTACAAATCAGCCTGAGCAAATTATGGCTGACATGTTGAGGCCTCCCCGCAGGAAGACGTGAGTGTCAAACTGTCAGTTCTTCCTGGTATTAAATATGAAATAATAACACATTGCTATTATCAGTGCTTTGAGTGCACCATGACCTCGGGGGATGAGTCGAGTTCAACATTAAGTTAAATTACTCAAAGTTCATTCAACTAGAAGGCATGTCTGTGTAACCCCAGTTACAAGTACATTTTAATAGTTAATAAATAAGTTCATAAAAAACAAAAACAGGAAAAAAATAATAAAAGTTTTATATAAAAATAAAAAACTATATTATGATAAATAAGTGTGAAGATCTTCTGAAACAGGTTAGTAGGGTGATGTTTTCATTTGGACAATGTTGTTAACTGTTGGGTTGTTAATAAAGTTTTAACAAAAGAGCCCCTCCCTCACCCACGAAGCTGAGCACAGTCAGCATTCAGCTAGCAACAGGACACAGAAAATACCGCATGGCCAAGCAGCTGCTGGCACAGCGATATTGAAGCCGCAATACCTGAAGCTCTGTCCTCCCTGACTGAATTCATAGTAAATTTAAAACACAATGAGATTGTTATGGTAGGAGATTTCAACATTGATTGGAATAAGTCGACCCCCCTCTGTGATAAATTCAAGGAATGTTGCCTATCTCTCAATCTAACACAACTTATCGATTCTCCCACCAGACCAAACAAAAAATGTCCCGAAAAATCTTCCACCTTAGATCTGTTTTTCACAAATGCACCTCATAAATTTCCTGGTACAGGTGTATTTGCTAACATTTTGAGTGATCATTCTGTAATAGCAGCTCTTAGATCTACTAAACTTCCACCTGCTAAGTCCAGAATAATTCAAAAAAGGGATTTGAAACGTTTCTGTGAACAGTCATTCCTTTGGGATCTATCCCACTTTGATTGGCAACGTATTCTACTAATCAACGACGTGAACACCGCTTGGAACTATTTTCATAATAGTTTCATTTTCTTTGTAAACAAACATGCTCCTTTCCGGCAGTTCAGGATAAAGGGCTGTGACAGCCCCTGGTTTACTCCTGAACTAGCTGACCTCCTGCATAGGAGAGATCATCTCTGGGCCGCAGCAAGAAAATCACACTCAGACACTGATTGGTTGAATTTTCGGCAGCTGAGGAATAAATGCACAACTGCCATCAAAGCCGCAAAACGTAATTACTTCTTATCTCAGACCTCCAAAAATCTAAACGATCCTAAAAAATTCTGGAAAACCATCAAATCTCTCTCAGGCATCCCCCAATCATCTGACCTTCCATCACAACTTCTTGAAAGTTAAACTGGGTTTCTTTTTCTGAAACAGATCATGTCTAACACTGAATGTTAGGAAACGCCTTGTATCTGTGACTTTCCTCCCCTCCATTGATTACGGTGACATTCTCTACATGAATGCTCCTACAAGCACCCTGCGGATGTTGGATGTTGTCTACCATGGTGCTCTAAGATTCATAACTGGCTGTGATTATCGTACCCACCACTGCACCCTGTATTCACTGGTTAACTGGACATCATTAACCTCACGCAGACTTTTCCACTGGTACATTTTCATCTTTAAATCACTTCTCGGTCTGCTGCCCTCATACATCTCCTCCTACATGTCTTTACGTGAGTGCAGCTACAGTGTGCGCTCTCAGGACATCATCACCTGCAGTGTTCCGTCAGTGAGGACTGAACTTGGAAAAAGGGCCTTCTCCTACTCTGCTCCTGCTTCCTGGAATATCTTACAAAAAGATTTGAAGCTCTCGGCCCTGACCTCCCTAAATGGTTTTAAAAATCTTTTGGAAACCTGGCAAAAACCATTGCAGATATGTTCCTGTTTTTGATTTTGTACATCTACCTTGTGGTGTTTTGCTAGTTTTGATACTTTGCATTTCACTTTCTATTTCTCTCCTACGTTTTTTTTTTCTTTTTTCTGTTGTTTGTTGTTTAAGGAAATTCTACCATTGCTGTTCATCATTCTTTAGTTTGTAGCAGGTCGCTTTTGTAAATGAGCCCTCGAGGCTCAATGAGATTTACCTGACTAAATAAAGGTTGAATGAATGAATTGTTGACTCTGTTCCTGTGTCTAATAAGCATGAGATCCTGAACTGTTTCAACAAACATTTTGTTGCTTCTAGTTCATTATTTGACACAGTTATAAATGGAAAATCATCCACTCCATCTAATAATCAAACTTCTACAAATCAAATCCCTCCTACAAGTCAATCCTCAGTTAATCACACCTTCTCATTTTCTCCGTTCTCAGTCAGTGAGGTAAATAAACTGTTAAATGATCTTGATCCTAAAAAATCTGCTGGTCCAGATGAACTTCCACCTTATTTCTTAAGGCTGGCTGCTCATATCATTTCAGTCCCTGTGACCCACATCTTTAATCTGTCCATAAGCCAAAATTCCATTCCGGATGCTTGGAAAACAGCCTTTGTTCTTCCTTTGCTGAAGGGAGGTGACCCCACCGCACTAAACAACTATCGACCGATCTCTAAACTCTGCATTTTAGCCAAGGTTCTAGAAAAACTGATAAACTCTCAGATCAGAAATTATTTGGACTCATTTAACATCTTACCTCTCCATCAATCTGGTTTCAGGAAAAAACACAGCATAACGACTGCTTCTTTGAAGGTTCTTAATGACGTTGTTGAAGCATTGGATGCTAAGAATTATTGTGCTGCACTTTTCTTAGATCTGTCTAAAGCTTTTGACACAGTGGATCATAACATCTTGTGTCATAAGCTTGTGTCATAAGCTCTCAGAAATTGGGTTCTCTGATCACACCATTGTTTGGTTTTCTAATTATCTGTCCAATCGGATGCAATCGGACAGCACCAAGTTCCTGGGAGTGCACGTCTCAAAAGACCTGTCCTGGAGCAGGAACACTGCAGCACTGGCGAAGAAGGCTCACCAGCGCCTCTACTTTCTCCGCAAGCTGAAAAGGGCTGGAGCTTCAACCTCCATCATGTGCACCTTCTACAGAGGTGCCATAGAAAGTGTCCTGACCAGCTGCATCACTGTGTGGTTTGGTGCATGCACTGCATCCTGCCGCAAGAGCCTCCAGCGCATCGTGAAAGCAGCTGAGAAGATCGTCGGCACCTCCTTGCCCTCACTGCAGGACTTACACAGCAAACGCCTCACTCGGAAAGCCCACCGCATGGCAGGTGATCCCACACACCCACTACACAGCCGCTTTAGACTGCTGCCATCAGGGAGGAGACTGAGGAGTCTCCAGGCTCGTACCAGCAGACTGAGAGACAGCTCTGTTCATCAGGCAGTCAGAATGCTAAACACTCTGCCTGCTCTGCCCCCCTCCCATTTGAACTGCCTTAACACAAAAAACTTTCTCACACATTGCCACTCAACAAAGTTTTTAACACTGGACTCTGTGTCATCAAACGGGTTGTTCACTGAACTCTCGGTCATGTGTTCATTCAGTTTGCACTACATCTCAAATTTGAACTAATGTTTGTATTACATTACTGCCTATAGTCATACTACTGTTTAGAATAGAATAGAATATATCTTTATTGACCTTGACATTGCACCGGGGCACAAAGACAACGTTAATGATTACGCACATTCATCATGGATAGGGACGAGCGCACGAAGTCGCAGCAGTATAAAACCGCGCCACCACAATCAGATATGGAAAAAGGAAAGACACAATAGGTATCATTTGTGTTATTCAAAAAGAGAGTCTATCAAAGATTGCCTGAGGACACTCCATGATAAAGTCCCAAAAACTCTAACAGCATTAAGCACATCACACGAGACATAGTTGCAGTTTTGACGACAGGCGGGAGGAACAGTCTGTGTGTTTCTGTTCAGATAAGAGCAGTTCGCTGGTCTCAGAGCTCGGCTCCCACCGAGAACACACACACAGAAACCTCTTGGGGGAGGGGGTGGTTGGGAGGGCAGCGGGCCCTACAGCTCCCAGCTCAGGAGAAAATTTGTAGGCAGCATTCAAGGCCAGAGACCAGATTAGATTTGTTGCTTATTTTTCAGTCAGACCACAGTGTTCTTTTTACTGCAGTCTTTTAGTCCAGGTGCAGCTTCTGGGTCCAAATCGCCGAATCGAGTCAGGTTCCGAGCTAAAAAGATCCTTCCGTATGTGCCCTGTTTTGAATCCGAGCGGCTGTAAAAACGAGTCCCACACACCACGGTCCGCGGCGGCCGCCACTCACCACCGTGTGATTCAGCTCGCACAACAGCTGGGAAGGTCCTTCATAGCCTGGTTCAAAGCATTTTTGCTGAGCAGGAAGTCTCGCCAGCTCGCCGATCGCGGCGGTCCCTCAGCCTTCAGTGGCAAGAGCCACCGGTATCCCAATAAATCACAGAGGTTCCACGTCCCCGACAGAGTGAGCGGACAGTTACATTAGCCTGCTCATCGAGTCCATAATGTAGCTCACCGCATGCGTGTCGAAAGGGCGCTCTGGCTCTCCCCGGCCAGAACGCTTCGTGGAAATTTATGTTATCGATAGTATCGATAGATGAAATGGCCCAGAAAGCAGTCCACGCACATAAATCCATCCCAAATTGGTTCGAGCGAGCGCTGAAGAGTTTACATTCACTGTTTACATTTATTAATACTGTTTACATTTATTACTACTGCTTTACATTTATTACTACTGTTTACATTTACACTACTTTTGTCTACACTACTGCAGATACATATACAGCATTCTCTGACTAGCCTTATCTAAGGATGCCAAATGTGCCTTATGTGCCTTACTTCATATGCCACTTTGCCTCTATACCGGCATCAACTACCTCATACATATACTGTGTACATCAACTTATATGCTGCTGTGCCACTCTTTGCAAATGTCAACGCTAGAAACTTCAGTTTATTTTATAGATTTACGTTTTTATACTTTTCATACTACTGTACTATGCAAAAACTCAGGACAGTATTACACTTTTATTATTTCATTTTATGCTTATGTTCATTGGGTGTTTGGTGTTTCAGTGTTGGTGTAAATTTTCATACTTTTATACTATTATGAAAAAACTCAGGACAGTATTACACTTTTTTACTATTTTATGCTTATGTTTATTAAATGTTTTAGTGTTTAGTGTTTAGATGGTTACTGTTGCACCGAGGGACTGAGAGAAACGCAATTTCGGTCCTGTGTATGTCCTGTACATATTGCAGTTCTGACAATAAAGTTGACTTTGACTTTGACTTTGAACCTCAATGTGTTCAGCACAATGGTACTTCTTCCAGTTATTTAAAGGTTAAAAATGGTGTACCACAAGGCTCAGTCTTAGGACCAACCCTCTTTACAATTTACATAGCTAATGTAGGTCAGAGCATCCCTGATGCATCCTTACATTTCTATGCTGATGACACAGTTGTTTACTGCCGAGCTAAAACAGTAGCTAAGGCTTTCCAGTCTCTGCAATCCGCTTTTGACATCATCCAGTCAGATTTGTTCCGTCTCAAACTTGTACTAAATGCTGATAAAACAAAAGGGATGTTTTTTTCAAGTAGGAAGTCGGTCCCAGCAGATCTTCCTCTGATTTTATCCTCAAATGGTGTCCCAATTGAGTTTGTTGATTCCTATAAATATTTGGGTATCCTGGTTGATTCACAGCTCTCTTTTAAACTCCACGTGGAAAACCTAGTAAAGAAACTGAAAGTTAAACTGGGTTTCTTTTTCAGAAACAGATCATGTCTAACACTGAATGTTAGGAAACGCCTTGTATCTGTGACTTTCCTCCCCTCCATTGATTACGGTGACATTCTCTACATGAATGCTCCTACAAGCACCCTGCGGATGTTGGATGTTGTCTACCATGGTGCTCTAAGATTCATAACTGGCTGTGATTATCGTACCCACCACTGCACCCTGTATTCACTGGTTAACTGGACATCATTAACCTCACGCAGACTCTTCCACTGGTACATTTTCATCTTTAAATCACTTCTCGGTCTGCTGCCCTCATACATCTCCTCCTACATGTCTTTGCGTGAGTGCAGCTACAGTGTGCGCTCTCAGGACATGATCACCTGCAGTGTTCCGTCAGTGAGGACTGAACTTGGAAAAAGGGCTTTCTCCTACTCTGCTCCTGCTTCCTGGAATATCTTACAAAAAGATTTGAAGCTCTCGGCCCTGACCTCTCTAAATGGTTTTAAGAATCTTTTGGAATCCTGGCAAAAACCATTGCAGATATGTTCTTGTTTTTGATTTTGTACATCTACCTTGTGGTGTTTTGCTAGTTTTGATACTTTGCATTTCACTTTCTATTTCTCTCCTATGTTTTTTTTTTTCTGTTGTTTGTTGTTTAAGGAAATTCTACCATTGCTGTTCATCATTCTTTAGTTTGTAGCAGGTCGCTTTTGTAAATGAGCCCTCGAGGCTCAATGAGATTTACCTGACTAAATAAAGGTTGAATTGAAGAACTTTCGAGGGTTTTCAGTTGAAGTCTCAATCTTGTTCCTTTAATAGAAGAAGGGTGTGAGTTTGAAGAGATTATAACCACTTAAATAAGACGAGTTTTGGTAAGTTTCCTTTTGTAAATGTATTATTCTATTGTCGTAATTAGCTCCGCCCTTTAGCTCCACTTATTGGATAATCTCTCCTGCAGGTCAGGGCCCACTGAAAACCTTTTAGTCCACGCCCACCTACCGGATGGGCCCACCCCTCGGGTCGATATTACCCGTTGACCCTGGTGATTCTTCCTCTTTAATCATTCAGCCTTCACTAGTGAACCTTCGTAAATTCTAAGATTTTTCATCACGAACTTCAACCAAGATGGCAAGAATTTGTCCTAAATGCAAGCGAGGCATGATTTTCAGCTTCGACAAGCTCAAAGTCTGCGAGGGTTGCCTGGGAGCCGAGCACGCGGTCCCAGACAACGAGTGCCTCCTAACGACGAGTTCCCCGATGCAGGTCCTGCCCTCCATCATCCTCGGAGTGCTTGCGCTAAAGGGCCTGTCCGTGCCAACCCCTTCTCCGCCTAGGCCGAATGACCTAGCGGGCTTGAGGTACGGCACCACGCTGCAGCGACGTCCAGACCCAGTCTGGCCTCGCTTCCCGGCTGTGACGGCACTCTGGAACGAGGCTGCTGCAACGCCCGCAAAAATCAAGGCCCCAGCTGCCTCCTTCGTGGGAATCACGAGTGGAGGGATTCACGAAGAAGACCTTCCCATCGGTGCCCCCATTGGAACAGAGCCTCTCAGAAGTTTTCGGGGTAAAAACCGCCAGGTCGGACCACAGGCCGATTCCCAGCAGGCGCCACGACCAGACGGTGCTAAAGCTAACAGACCGCGTGCACCAGCTAGCGGCCCAAGTCGAAGCAGCTAATAACAACACGGCGTTGCTAGCGTACCAAATCTCCAAGCTGGCGGAGGACCCGAACCTGCCAGAGGAGATGGCAAGCACAATGGGGAAGGCGGCGGACGTCATCCTAAACCTCAGCACCGCATCCACGGTTTGTTGGTCACGCGCGGCGGTCTTGCTCCAGATGGTGCACCGCACGACGTGGCTAAAGCACGCGCCATCAATGCCCGACCGGCTTCAAAAAGAACTTTTAGAGGGACCGGTGTCGGCGAGGAACTTTTTCCTTCCAACCTAAAGGAACTGGTGGAGAATTTCAAGAAGAAGGACGAAGCCGCCGAGACGGGGCGCAGCGTCACGTCCTCCTGCCCACCAGCCCGACACTCGGGCGGTCGGAGGGACCGTCGGGACCAGAGACAGCAACTTGTTGCGGGGAACGTGTGTGTGAGAAAAATAAAAGAACAAAATGTTTCAAAAGATGTTTTGTCTGGTGTTTCGGGCTTGTCTGTGGGGCCGTATAACCCCACAGCTGCACGTACTCACATGCTTCCCACCACAGACAGACTAACCTACGGCAGTCGGGTGTCCACGAATAAAAACGGCTCAAACAAGGTAACAGTAAATAAATGTTTCATGTTTGGTGAACCTGTTAACGTGCAGTCAGTGCCGGGTAAAAAACCCCGCCCGCTGCCTCTCATAAAATCAAATGTCGCTGGCCCAACCTCAACGCTGCCC
>JBBPBX010085112.1:0-15155 GCA_038048925.1 Garcialebias charrua
GCAAAACCTGCTACAATTGTCATTTTCAACTGGTGGCCCATGGGCCACTTTACGTTTCTGGCCAGTAGGCGTGAAATTATAAAACTAAAAACATCCAATGGTTGTTAACATTTATTTTTGAGACAAAAGAAAAAATGGCATTCCATCCATCCATCCATCCGTTATCTTTACTCGCTTCTTACTTTTCAGGTTGTAGGGGGTCATTGGTGCCAGTATCCAGGTTGCAAGTCTATCAGAGAAGACTGGATTCTTGTAAAAAAAAAAAAAACATTATTTTGCCAATATTTATAAAACTAAAACAATGAACTGTTTAGGCTCATGCATTTTTTTTTTATTGTGGAGAAAGTGAGTATCCTAGCCTGGCCCTCGCCTTCCTGCACAGCTCCGCTCAATTCTCATTTCCCTTCACTGCACAGTCTGGGACTTCTCTCATAGACAACGATTTCTCCGGAAGAATTTTGACCGGACCAATCAGAGAACAGAAGGGGCAGAGTTTTTGGCCCCTAACCTACGCCCCCACCTGTCCCAGCGCAGCTAGCGAGCAGCCGCATGTTCTCATTCAAAGCGATGCAAAGCGATGCAGGACTGTTGTATAAATGACACAAATGTATTGATCTCCCCTTCTTAATCTCTTATCTGGAGTTTTCTTTAGTTTTTTTCCCCAAAAGTCAAGTGTTCGCTCCCTCCTCCCTCCTCCTCCTCTCCCTCCGCTGAACAAGGAAATGCCTCAGGTTGTCACGAGAGAATTAAAGTCAGGTGTTGATTATTGTTGTTTAATCTGATTGTTGGAAGTAAGGGGCAGATATAATAAGATTTATTCTTCTTTCTGCTACCTTTCATTTTTTTACATTTTGTACATCAATTATGAGATTGTCTTGTATTGTTTCTTTTGTTAAAAAAAATGAACAAATTTAATAAACATAAACATAAAGTCAGGTTTTAAGTTGCTGCCCGAGTCCCATCAGATTTCCTGGTCTTCTGGTGTGTTGGACCAGCGATCCATGGTTTTATTTTATTTTATTAGGACGTTTTATTAACATATAAACACAATATGCAACGGAGCGAGAGAAAATTCAGCAGGAGGCGGAGCTGAAGTCAAGTTCAGCAGACCACGGGGGAGCAGCCATCAGCAGAGGCCACGCCTCCAGCAAGAATTGGTTGTCAATGGAGAGGTCCCAGACCCTTGTCTGAAGCGAAGTGAAGGACAGGGTCTGGTTTTAACCAGGCTATGAGTATCCTAGAAGAAATAAAGCATGAAGTTAAAGCGAGTATAATTTATTCTATGTACTAGTATCCACATATTTGCAAATTAAATTACAGGAAAACTGCTAAAACTACTTTTTTTGTTTGTTTTGGGTACAGTATAACATCCTATAAAATTCAGTTTATGTTAATTTTGGTCAAAACTTGCAAGAGCCAATGCGGAGGGGCCAAAGAGCCGCATGTGGCTCCAGAGCCGCAGGTTGCAGACCCCTGGTCTAGAATAATATAGTCCTGGTTTGAAGAGTCCAGGTGTTGTGGTTTCTGAGCTGGACCAGGTCTAATATGGTGCAGTAGCCTAAAAATGATTAAAAAAAAAACTTTGTTGAAGTTTCACAAATCAGAAAAAGGTTTCACAAAGCTCAAACTTAGTTTTATATATCCTTCTATTAGTGTAGAATAATCTAGTCCTGGTTTGAAGAGTCTAGGTGTTGTAGTTTTTGAGCTAGAGCAGATTAAACCCGCTCAAGGTACTGAAAAATTAGTTGTAATATCCCTTTAGTCATTTGCCGAATTGGAAGCTGGAATCGGAAGCTAACTTCAGCTTCGTATTCATTCAACCTTTATCTAGTCAGGTAAATCTTATAGAGCCTCATGGGCTCATTTACGAAAACGACCTGCTAAAACTAAAGAACGATTTTGTTTTATCAGCATTTAGGACAAGTTTGAGACGGAACGTGCTCCCTCTGCTTCACCAAAACAAACGGACGCTTCCATAAAGCTTTCACGTCCGTTCAAAGACACGAAGGTATTTATTTTCAAAACAAGAGCAACAGCGCGAACTTTGCGTCTCTACACACTGCGGCGTCGAGAAGCAAGCTTTTATTCTGAAAGTCCAAAACAGGAAACGGTGGCTTCTGTAACTCGCCATTGCTAGACTGCTTTACGGAGGGGAAGAAGTCCAGTCAGAGAAGCTCCGTGCTGCAGTTGTATCTAACCAACCAATGGGCTGCCATTGTACACCGATGACGCCTCTCCTCATTTGCATTTATTCTTTTCCCAAATTTGCGTGAAATGAATAAGAAAATAAGGAAATACTAAATAAATAAGGAAAATAAACAAATGGGAAAATGAAAAGTTTTTCAAACAGATGTTGAATGAAAAATAGGTGAAAGAAAAATGGGTAATAAAAAAGTGATTGTATGAGAAATTGATTAATGAAAATGGGAAATACCAAATCAGGTAAATGGAAAAAGACAAAAGAAAAACTTGTTAAATTGAAAAATAGGTGAATGACAAATTGATTAAGTAAAAGTGGGAAAATAGGTAAATGAAAAATTGATTAAGTAAAAATGGGAAAATAGGTAAATGAAAAATTGATTAAGTAAAAATGGGAAAATGGGTAAATGAAAAAATTGATTAAGTAAAAGTGGGAAATGGGAAAATATGTAAATGAAAATTTGATTAAAGGAGCTGTATGTAACTTTTCTAACAACATATTTTTAACATATTTCTTCACTCTGTCACTACCTCCTGACATACTGATTTTAGACAAGTAATCTCTGAAAAAAACTATTGTCCCCTTGCTTCTCTAAAAGCATTTCTAAAAAGCCACAGTGACCCACCGTTAACCAGCCAATAAAAACAGAGTTTGTAACCAGCCAATAAAAACAGAGCTTGAATTTGAATCAGCCAATAAAAACAGAGCTTGAATTTGAATTTCAGCAGAGCAAGGGGTAACAGCCATATATGGCTCTGAGGGGGAGGGACCAGAAACATGTCTCTGTTCAAAATTTTCCTAAGTTCCAGCGTGTTCCAGAAATTACATACTGAACCTTTAAGTAAAAATGGGAAAAGAGGTAAATGAAAAAATGATTAAGTAAAAGTGGGAAAAGAGGTAAATGAAAAATTGATTAAGTAAAAGTGGGAAAATAGGTAAATGAAAAATTGATTAAGTAAAAATGGGAAAATAGGTAAATGAAAAATTGATTAAGTAAAAGTGGGAAATGGGAAAATAGGTAAATGAAAAATTGATTAAGTAAAAGTGGGAAATGGGAAAATAGGTAAATGAAAAATTGATTAAGTAAAAGTGGGAAAATAGGTAAATGAAAAATTGATTAAGTAAAAATGGGAAAAGAGGTAAATGAAAATTGATTAAGTAAAAATGGTAAAAGAGGTAAGTAAAAATGGGAAAATTGGTAAATGAAAATTTGATTAAGTAAAAGTGGGAAAATAGGTGAAAATAGGTTAATGAATGACAAATAACTATTTATTTCACCATTTTAACCATTTTTATCACCATTTTTATCCATTTTATTTATTTATTTAATTTTGGCTAAAACGGCTCCCCATACACCAGTGTCTATTTTAAAAGTTATTGGGACGTTGTGCACCTCCAAATTAACTGACCAGTCTTCCTGGCTGCTTATTTTCCCATTAATTTCACCCAAAAAATAAGGCTGCTTCACCTCCTCAGTGACTTCTCTCACTTGTTTTGAGTGACACGCACGCTCCCAGTGTCCCTGCCTGTGAAACTTATTACACTTGCTCATGAGTGCGGGGCATTTCTTAATGTCTGAGTGTTTGGGTTTTCCATATCTCCCACAGCTCTCTGATTTCTGTGCTGTTTGGTGGTCGCCGCCAGCCTGCCACCGTCTGTGTCGTCAGCTCCTTTCCACGTGTGGGCCGCTATGACGACGCAGCGTGTTCACGTGAACCTCGTGTGGATTAGACTGATGACTGACTTGCTTAGTAATCTCCTCTGCCTGCCGCGCTTGTTCAATAACTTCAGTTAATGTTAAGTCTGCTTTCAGTTGAAATCTGTGGGACAGTTCTTTATCTTTGATGCCCACTACCAGACGATCTCTGATGTGCTCATCACGTTTGTCTCCAAACTTGCAGTGCTCTGCTAGCTCATACAACACTCAAATGTACTGTTCTGCCGTCTCTCCTGGCGACTGGCAGCGCTGATAGAAACAGGCCCGCTCATGTATAACGTTACGGCGAGGAATGAAGTACTCGTCAAATTTCTTAAGAACAGCTTCAAGGTTTTTCTTTTCCTCTTCGTCAGCAAAGTTGAACGAGCTAAATATCTTTTCAGCTTTGCTCCCCATAGCATAAATGAGTGAACTCACTTATGTTTCTCCATTGTCCTTATTTAGCTTCGATGCTAACCGGTAGCGCGAAAATCTCTGTTTCCACTCCGGCCACTCGGCAGGGCAGTCAAACTTGAATTCACTCAGTGGGTTAAACTTTGCCATCACGATTCTTCCTTTTAGGCACTTCTGACACCATGTAATGTACTTTCTGGTACATAAATATAGATGACGAAGAGTATGCAGGTCGTCTTCACACCACGTACTTTATTGAACCAAGACTGAACAAAGACTGTTAAGTTTTTCCGCTCGGGAAAGCCCCTTACAGCCGTGCCCAGCATGCTTTGCGCACGCACTCTTAAAGTGACAGTACGTCTTATACCATTCATTACATACTGTGTTTAGAAACCAAAGTACACCGGTTAGTACAATGTTATCTTCGATTTTGATTTTTAAGCATATTGAACACTTCAAAATTCTCTGATGCTTATATTTGAATCAATGTACAACAAACTTTGTACAAATGTTGGTTTTGTATAAAACATGTTATATAGAACAGTATAAAAGCAAAACATGTTCAAGTATTAAGTATAGTATACATAATTAAACAATAATTTGTTGGATAAGTGACTACCGTAATAAACGAGCGCTGCATACAGATCGATTGTTACAGAAGCATTTAACTCATTGATAGATGATGTAGAACTTGCACTGGCTTACTTTTATGAGGGTTTTCAAAACATAATCAACACACATGCTCCATACCGTAAATACAGAATAAAGGGACGTAAAAATCCTTGGTTTTCCCCGGAGATAGGAAATCTGCTCAAAGAAAGGGATGCTGCCTGGGCTAAGGCCAGGAAATCAAAAAACGATCATGACTGGCTCAGTTTCCGGCAGCTTAGGAACAAATGCACAACCCTAATTAGAAATGCAAAATCAAATTACTACCTGGACGAATCCACCAAAAATCTAAATGATCCAAAAAGGTTTTGGCAAACAGTAAAATCAAATTCTGGTCAGACAACATCCTCTGATTTACCCAGCTCCATCATGACCAGCACAGGTATTCTGTCAGACAAATTGTCAATTCTGAACTGTTTTAATGAACACTTTATATCCTCTGGCTCCCTGTTTGAATCTACACATCCTGAAATGTTATCTGCTGACCAAACTGATGCAAATCCACCCCCAGCTCCACATGTGCTGGACAAACAGGTCACAAATCGCTTTGACTTCGAATCAGTATCTCCCGCTGAAGTTCTAAATGCTCTAAAAACTCTCGACACACGCAAAGCAGCAGGACCTGACAACATAGAACCACTTTTCCTAAAACTAGCTGCAGATTTCATTGCTGAACCTCTTTCCCATATTTTCAATCTCAGTCTCAACACAAATAAAATACCCAAAATCTGGAAATCAGCTTTTGTTCTCCCTCTGCTAAAAGGGGGTGAACCAACAAATGTCAACAACTACAGACCAATTTCAAAATTATGCATTCTTGCCAAACTGTTCGAAAGACTTGTCTGTGATCAGCTAACTGATTTCCTACAATCAAACCATATTCTATCACAATTCCAGTCAGGATTCAGAAAACAACACAGCACCGTCACTACAGTTCTCAAAGTATTAAATGACATCATACATGCCCTGGACTGCAAACAATACTGTGTTGCCCTATTTATAGACCTGTCCAAGGCATTTGATACAGTTGATCACAGACTATTGACAAACATCCTGGAACACTCTGGTCTATCAAAACTTGCAGTCTCCTGGTTCACCAACTACCTAACTGACAGAACGCAGTCTGTTCATGTAGCTGGATCCTCCTCTACATTCTTAGATGTTGTGAAAGGGGTGCCACAGGGTTCTGTCTTGGGTCCCATTCTTTTCTCCCTATACATCAACGATCTTTGCAGTGATCTGTCAAATGCTTCCCACCATTATTACGCAGATGACACCATCATCTATTGCTGTTCTTCCTCCCTCAGCCAAGCTTTCACCTCTCTTCAGGATGCTTTTAATATTATTCAGTCACGGCTGCAAAAACTTAGACTGGTCCTAAATGCCGACAAAAGCAAGTTCATGGTTCTTGCCAACAGAAAGCTGCAACCAGAGAACCCACCTCAAATTGGAACCCAAGAGGGAAAACAAATAGAAATGGTCTCCACCTACAAATATCTAGGTTTCAACATTGACACTGAACTGTCTTTTAAAACCCACATCTCCAAAATGGCCACTAAACTCAAACTGAAGCTAGGTTTCTTCTTCAGAAACAAATCCTGCTTCTCATGCAAAGCCAGGAGAACATTAGTAGCTGCAACATTCATGCCAATACTAGATTATGGTGACGTGCTGTACATGAGTGCTGCATCAAAATACCTACAGTCCTTAGACTCCATTTACCACGGTGCCCTTCGGTTCATTACTGACTCCAGTTATCGCACTCATCACTGTGAGCTTTACGTAAAATCTGGCTGGTCATCTCTCAGCACTCGCAGATACACTCACTGGATATCCTTCATCTACAAGACCCTCCTAAACCTGGTCCCGTCATACCTCACCTCCTTAATACAAACATCACACAGTCATTACTCCCTGCGCTCTAACGATTTAGTCCTCCTGTCAGTTCCTCCTGTCAGAACTGAACTAGGAAAAAGAGCGTTCAGCTTCGCCGTCCCCTCAGCCTGGAACAACTTACAGAAAGATCTGAAACTATCAACATTCATCTCTCCTGGATCCTTTATGTCAACCGTAGTAGAAAATGTCATCAAGAAACTTGACCATTGCAGATGTTTCTAACCACTACTTATCCAATATACATGTCATTGTTGTTTTTTTTGTCTGCTTGTTTTGTATATAATGTATATAGAAATCTGTCATATCCTGTTGGTTTTGAACTGTCAACATCTGTTTACTGTGATTGTAGTTTTCTTTATTTTCTTTTTGATAAGTGCAAATGCCTATTGCCAATGTGACGTGTGCTGCTGACCACTTGACCAGGTCACCCTTGTAAAAGAGATCTCGATCTCAATGGGCTCTACCTGGTTAAATAAAGGTGATTGATTGATTGATTGATTGAACTGCCGTGTAACGTATGAATAACACGTGCCTAATGATATGTCATGTATCAGTGGGCACTTTTAAATGGCTTTACTGAAATTCTTAGAGGACAACACCCACCATGACAGTAACAATTCACCATATAGGACAATTACTGTAATTTAATATGTCTATTTTCATTTTTGCATTTGGGCCAGGCGAGGGTTAAAAAAACAAAAAAACAACAACCCATTCCCGAATGAATCCGGAAACTCGGCCGAAGAGTGCCGAAGTGTCATGTGACTTCAGTTACGTCTCCACCTAGAAGGCAGAAGGCAGGAGTGAGTTTCCATGGAGGTTTATGAGAGTGGGAGATAAAACTGCATATTTCCTGGTGCATTTGTGTGTACATATGGACCAGCGCTCTGATTTTATTTATTATTTATTTTATAACACCGCTGCGGACCGTTGCTGCTCTCATTCTGCCCAGAGGAGCGAGCCGCGCGTCTCTGGCTCCTCGTTCTGCTGGTCACCTTTGAAGTTCCGAATGCGTGTCAGGGCTCTGCTCCGTCCCAGCCTTGTTGCGGGGAGCACGGGGGAGCACGCGCGCAGAGCTCCGCTGCGCGGCTGCCTTTTCTGTACTCCCGACCTGTCTGGTCACGGGGGGAGAGAATAAAAAGCCGATGCGGAAATGAATGAATTTGTCGCGATCAAGCGAATTAAACTAGTATGTCTACGTGGATGCTCGCTCAGAATATGATAGACATCAGTGAGCGACAGCAGGATTAATCAACAGGCAGCTTTAGGGAATATTTAAAAATGCTTCGCTTTTTTTTTTCCTCGCTCAGAGCAGCGGTCATGGAAGTTGATGAATGCTTATTATAACTCCGCCTGTAACTCCAAGGCGGTCACTTTAGTGACGTGAATGCCCATGTGAATGCCCATATATGGAGAGGAGCAGATTTTTCCTGGAGCTTCTGCTAAAATCTGCTATAAATCATGAAATAACACATTTAGCGTTATTTCTCTACAATATAAATAAACGCTCCTGTATTATTTTTAAATAAACTAATAAATATTAATGGCGATGCAATTTGAAAACATGGTGGGTGTTGTCCTTTAAGCTTTTCTAGTGGGTCTACCCACGTATCATGTAGACTACACCACTGCCTACATCTACAACTGATTATCTATTGCAGGAATATTTAATTGACGGCCGAGGGCCCACCAATGAGTTTATTAAAAAAAGTTTTTTTTTTTGTCCTGGGTTTGGGTTCTGTTTATTGCATTTATGATTCAATGTAACAAAATAAACAAAGTTAAAATATAACCAATCATTGTAATACTTGGTATAATGACTTTAATCGTTGGATGTTCTGCCCCTGGGTTCCTACTTTCAGAAACTGTGGTCCCCTGAGCAGTTTAGTTGAAGATCCCTGATCTATTGGATACGAGTCAGAGTCAGAGAGTCTTTATTGTCATTTGCACCGCATGTAGTACATGTGATGAAATGAGATTATGTACACAGGGTCCCAGTTACATCCAACAACAAAATGTAAGAGAAAAACAGTAATAACATCTAGGATATGAACTAAGAAAAACATCAACTAGAAATACACTAAGCCCTAGAGTAATAGAAAAACATCATTACAAACAGCAGCACGAACATGAGTCTTTATGAGCAGATGGTCACAGATGAACACAGCAACAAGAAAACAGATCAGCATCAGCATGATGTGATATTTTGCAGTGATTATTCTTATTATTTATTTATTCATGAGTCTAACAGCCTCAGGGTAGAAGCTGTTCCTCAGTCTAGTGGTTCTACATTTGATGCTCCTCAACCTCCGTCCTGAGGGGAGTGGGGCAAAGAGTGTGTGTGCTGGGTGAGTGGGGTCTTTCATGATGCAGGTGGCTCTTTTCCTGCATCTCGAAGTGTAAATGTCTGTGATGGTGGGGAGACTGACTCCAACAGACTTCTGTGCAGCCTTCACCACTCTCTGCAGAGCTTTTCTTTCTGCAACTGTGCAGCCCCCATTAGGGCTGGGCCATATCATATCGTTACCGGTAATACCGGTATAAAAAGCTTGCCCGGGCAAAAATCTTATATCATGATATGCTAATTTCATGACATAATACGTCAGGGCGCCCCGCCCCTTAACACCCGAGCGCTTAAAACAACTGCGCACATCCCCTCCAGTCTGTACTGGTGTAAAACGCTAATTAGTTACTGCTAAAATAAAACACCCGCGGCTCCACAGTCACTCCTGTGATGTTTCTCTGCACGCTCAATAACCTTGCTGGTTTGTAGCAGATGTTGCTTTATTGTTTAAGCTGCACAAATACACTTAACAGACTGCATGATCCTCCACCGCTCCGTTCTCTGACTTTCTTTCACACCCGAACCTGCGCGCCTACGTCACGCTCTCACTGGCGGTGCGTTCACTGGCACTCTGTAATATACATGCACAACACTGCTGTATACATTACAACTCCATCAGAGACAGATCCGTTAAAAAAATGAATCAGAGGAATGACACAAACTTCATGTTATCAGAGGAATGACACAAACTTCATGTTATTTAAGCTAGTTGTTTTAGGAAACTACACCTACACTTTAAAAACGATTGTTATTTAGATTGGAAAAAGTCTGCACAAAATATAGATAAAAAAACCACCACAAAAACTAAAGTGCAGGTGTAGTTTTACTTGGAGACTAAATACTTTACTAAATAAAGTAATTTCAGTAAAATTACCCCTTGTTGTTTTTAAAAATTTTATATAATACTGCAAAGCAACATGTTAAGTTAATTTTGTCAATTGGTTTATATATATTTTTTTAGGTTATATCACGAAATTTATCGTTATCGTGATAATACTCTGAGATATCACGATATAATTTTTGAGCCATATCGCCCACCCCTAGCCCCCATGCCACATGTTGATGCTGGAGCACAGGATGTTCTCCACTGCACACCTGTAGAAAGAGGTGAGGACTAGGTTACTCAGACCAGCTCGTCTCAGCCGTCTGAGGAAGTAGAGTCTCTGATGACCTTTCTTGATCAGGCTGGTGGTGTTGTTGGTCCAGCTGAGATTATCATTCAAGTGTACCCCCAAGTACTTGTAGCTGGAGACCACTTCCACCACTGATCCACCTATGTTCAGTGGGGTGTGTGTTTGTTTGTTCCTTCTGAAGTCCACAATCATCTCCTTTGTCTTCTTCACATTCATGTGAAGGTTATTCTCTTTGCACCAGCTCTCCAGATGTTCCACCTCCTGCCTGTAGCTGGACTCATCATTGTTTGTGATGCATCCCACCACCGCTGTATCATCTGCAAACTTTACAATATGACAACCTGGATGGGTAGCTGCACAATCATATGTGAGCAGAGTGAACAGAAGGGGGCTCAACACACATCCTTGAGGAGAGCCAGTGCTGAGGGCAATGGTGGAGGAGGAGAAGTTGTGGATCCTCACTGACTGTGGTCTGTTTGTTAAGAAGTCTAGTACCCAGTTACAAACGGAAGGGCTTAGTCCACGTGTGGATAGTTTGTCCATCAGAGTTTGGGAGATCATGGTGTTGAAGGCAGATGTGAAGTCCACAAAGAGCAAACGGACGTAGGAGTCTTTCTGATCCAGGTGGGTGAGAGCAATGTGGACCACGGACGAGATGGCGTCCTCTGTTGATCGGTTCCCACGGTAAGCATACTGATGAGGGTCCTCGTTGATGTTTGTAGTGGCAGGGCTTTTGACTTGGGACCCGAAGGACGCGGGTTCGCGCCCCGGCCACTACCCACCTTGGGGTGTCTATGAGTGCACACCTATTTCTCCAGCTCCCCGGGCGCTTTCGGGCTGCTCACTACACCACCTGGTAGGTGGTTGGGTTAAATGCAGAGACGAATTTCGTCTGTGTATGGGAAACATACGCAGATGACAGGAAAAGACATTATTATTATTATTATTATTTTGATGTGGGTCATGACTAGTTTTTCGAAGCATTTTGCAACTATCGGGGTGAGGGCCACCGGCCGATAGTCATTCAGACCAGTCACCGTGGAGCTTTTTGGGACTGGGATGATGGTGGCGGTCTTCAGGCAGGTGGGGACTGTTTCCAGAGCAAGTGAGGTGTTGAAGATGTCAGCCAACACCTCACAGAGCTGGTCCGCACATTCCTTCAGAACTTTCCCGGGGATGTTGTCCGGTCCAGTTGCTTTATGAGGGTTGATCCTTCTGAGACTACTCCTCACTTCTGTTGTGGTCACGCTGAGATGCTCTTCCTCTGGTGATGAGGTGAGTCTGGTGCTGGGTGGTCTATTTGGGTCTTCAAACCGTGCATAAAACTTGTTGAGGGCATCAGGCAGAGATGGGTCTTTGGGGCACTGTTTGCTCCAACTTTTATAATCAGTTATGCATTTGATGCCCTCAAAAGATTCTCACGCTCGGCTGTTCTCTGCTTCACTGAGACCTGGCTCAGCGCGTTCATCCCGGACAGTGCGCTGCATCTGCCCGGCTTTCATCTTCACAGAGCGGACCGTGTAACCGAGCTTTCGGGAAAGACGAGAGGCGGTGGAATATGTTTCTATATAAACAAAGGTTGGTGCTCTTGATGTCTTAGTGCTGAACAAACACTGCAGCTCCAACTCTGTTTATTAACTGTAAACCCTTTTATTCACCGAGGGAGTTTTCCTCATTCATTCTGGTCGGTGTTTATATTCCACCTCAAGCCTGTGTGAGCGATACACTGCAAAACCTGACTGAACAAATAACTGCATTGGAACTAAAACATCCAGATTCACTTTTCATCATACTTGGTGACTTTAACAGAGCTAAACTGAGCCACGAGCTTCCAAAATATAAACAACATGTTAATTGTCCCACCAGGGATAACAACACACTGGATCACTGCTACACTGTCCTGAAAAATGCCTATCGCTCTGTTCCTCATGCAGCCCTGGGTCACTCTGAACATTGTTTGGATCATCTTATTCCAACCTACAGGCAGAAACTGAAATCTGTAAAGCCTGTAATGAAAACAGTGAAAAAGTGTACCAGAGAAGCAAAACAAGACCTACAGGACTGCTTTGACTGCACTGACTGGAGTGTTTTTGAAGCTGCTACGGACAACCTGGATGATTTGACTGACTGTCACATCCTACATTAGTTTTTGTGAAGATCTCTGTGTTCCAACAAAAACGTACCGCTCATTCGGCAATAACAAGCCATGGTTCACAAACAAGCTCAGCCAGCTTCGTCAGGCTAAAGCAGAGGCCTACAGGAGCGGGGACAGAGCTCTGTACAAAAAGACAAGGAACACATTGACCAAGGAGATCAGAGTGGCTAAAAAATGCTACTCTGAAAAGATGAGAAGTCAGCTCTCAGCCAACGACCCTGGTTCAGTGTGGCGAGGCCTCTAGCAGATCACAAACTACAGAAGACCATCCCCCACTGCCGAGGCTAACAAAGCTGACGACCTGAACAGCTTCTATTGTAGATTTGAGATGAACAAATTCATACCTCTTCACAACCCCACAGCAGCATCTAACATCACTCCTCCATCAACACCCCCTCTGCCTCTCCCTCCCCCCACCACTCAAGTTGCACTCCAGATATGTGAAGTTGATGTGAGCCAATTGTTTCAGAAACAAAAGCTCAGAAAAGCACCAGGACCAGATGGTGTCTCACCTTCCTGCCTTAAGATCTGTGCTGAACAACTGGCTCTAATCTTCACAAATATATTCAACTACTCTCTGGAGCTGTGTGAAGTTCCTTCCTGCTTCAAACGCTCCACCATCATTCCAGTCCCCAAGAAACCCTCCACCAAAGGACTGAATGACTACAGGCCCATCGCCTTAACGTCTGTGGTCATGAAGTCCTTTGAACGGCTGGTCCTGACCCACCTGAAGGACATCACTGGACATTACTAGACCCCCTGCAGTTTGCCTACCGGGCAAATAGGTCAGTGGATGATGCAATCAACATGGGACTGCATTTCATCCTGTAACATCTAGACCACCCGGGACTTATGCAAGAATCCTGTTTCTTGATTTCAGTTCAGCATTTAACACTATTGTCCCAGACATTCTATCCACCAAACTCTCCCAGCTCACTGTTTCTCTTGCCATGTGTCAGTGGATCACCAGCTTCCTGAAAGGTAGGACGCAGCAGGTACAGTTGGGGAAAATCATGTCCTCCTCACAGACCATCAGCATTGGTGCCCCTCAGGGTGGGTGCTCTCTCCACTGCTCTTCTCTGTACACCAATGACTGCACCTCTAATGACCCGTCTGTTAAACTCCTGAAGTTCGCAGATGACACTACAGTCATTGGACTCATCCGTGATGACAACGAGTCTGCATACCGACAGGAGGTGGAACGGCTGATGTCCTGGTGCAGCCTGAACAAACAAGAGCTGAACACACTGAAGACAGTAGAGATGAGAGTGGACTTCAGGAGACACCCCCCAGAACTGCTGCCCCTCAAAATCTTCAACAGCCCCATGTCTACGGTAGAGTCCTTCAGGTTCCTGGGAACCACTATCTCACATGACCTGAAGTGGGAGCACATCTCCTCCATCCTCAGAAAGGTCCAGCAGAGACTGTACTTCCTACGCCAGTTGAGGAAGCTGGACCTACCTCGGGAGCTGCTGATCCAGTTCTACTATCCTGTGTTAGCCTGGTTAAAACTAGGGATGGGGCAGATCCGATCCAGTATCGGTATCTGTATCCGATACCAGCATTATTTAAGTATCGGGTATCGGATCAAACCTGCCGATACTTTTCCGATCCAGTTTCAAAGAGCACTTGTGTTCAATCACATTCTGTGACTGCCCTTCTTAACATTGTCTGAGATAAACCCAATGAAGACACTCTTAAGCCTTACAATAGGGGGTTCCCTATTGTAAGGCTTAAGAGTGTCTTCATTGGGTTTATCTCACACAATGTTAAAATGAATAGTTTGGGTGCAAAAGTTCCATTATACAGAGTCAAATACCTGAACAGTATCGGATCGGGAAAGTATCGGTATCGGTCGATACTGAGTTAATAAGTATCGGTATCGGATCGGAAGTGAGAAATGTGGATCGGTGCATCCCTAGTTAAAACCAGACCCTTGTCCTTCACTTCGCTTCGTACTAGGGTCTGGGACTTCTCCCATAGACAACGATTTCTCCGGTAGATTTTTGACCGGACCAATCAGAGAACAGAAGGCGGAGTTTTGTTAGTTTAGCCTGGCGAGGTCCAGGCTATTCAGATAAATAGCTCAGAAACCACTTGGTGGATATTTTTTCTGCTACCAGTGTGTAATTATATGGCTCTAATTTACTGACTGTTGGCCTAGATGAAACATTTGAGATAAAATTCGATTTTTTATAATTTATTTTCGTAGCGCACCCGAGGCTGTTTGGAAAATGTCAAACCGAAACAATTTAAAGCTCCCCTGACATCATCTTTGAACTTTCCATAAAATGGCACAACATATATATATTTTAAGATTGAACTATGATCGTTTTTGCTAAAACAATGTTAAATGAATCAGAATTCCTCTTAAAAATAGTTTAAAATTAGCGCCGTTTTTTTACACGGTAAATCCGTGTTTTTCCGGTCACGTGATTGTGACGTCAGATCTGGACTCTGCCCCAACGCGCACATTGAATACAGGTGGTCCCCGACTTACGAGCCAGTTCCGTACTTATGAGTTGCTCGTAAACCAAAAATTCGTACATGGGAACGGCCCGCAGTGGCTATCTCGTAAAACCGGAACTTTGCTCGCAAATAGAAAAAAGACGCTAGCGCTGCAGCGCACACCCGTTTATCAACATGAG
>JBBPBX010085113.1:0-15155 GCA_038048925.1 Garcialebias charrua
TCACAGGAAGTGGACGTGTAGGTTGGGGCTGGCATGTTTGGGCCTGCGTTGGCACATTTGTGACCTCAGGTTTATCAAAAGGTGGTGGATGAGCCCTGCACAGCTGCTCTGGGGGCTCTGGGGGGCACAGAGGAGGTAAAGAGGCTGGAAGTGGCTGCGGCTCTGGGGGGGTGGTGGTATTTTCAAATGAAATGATGCTCAGCTCTCCAGCACTGGTGTCCTCACACAGCCAGGTCATGGTGGGGCTGCAGCCCTGAGAGCGCACCTCTGGTTTCTTCTCCGCTGCAGGAACTGGGATGGGCTTGACGTGCGTGGTGGGGGCAGCGCTCACAGCCGCGAGCGGGGGCTCCTCTTGAGGTAAGTGCAGGAACAGGTGATGATGGGGGAGGTAGGCAGGTCTAGTGCATCTGCAGCTGCTGCTGAGAGAGTGGCAGGAGTGTGAGATTGGCAGCACGGCGCCCCCGCTGCACAACCTTTCATAAGTGGATGGGTGCTGCACAGCTGGGGCTCCTCGGAGGTGGGGGTCCCGCTGAGGCAGCTGCTCCGACAGGAGCGCCGCCTCCAGCAGCAGGTGGGTCTGTCCTGACGGAGGGGCCGCCCCGCTTGGCTCGGGGGCGTTGAAGCTGCGCTCCAGAGCCTCGCTGCTCCGCCGCATGAAGGTGGCGCCGCGCCTCAGGGTGCTGGCTGGGGAGCACCCGCAGGAGCGAGACCTCCCCTCCGACCTCACCCCCTGCATCCCCGAGTACGGCTTGTGATCGTGAGGGTCTGGCTCACGGTCGCTCAGGTTGGACTTCGCTGACTCAACCACTTCCTGGAGGTGCTGGATCTCCTTTCGGGCCTCCGTCAGAGCCAACTGCGCCTCCACGCGGTGGCACTCCTCCTCGACCCAGTCTTCCTGCATCTTGTACAGCTGGCTCCTCAACTCCTCGACCTCACCGTCCCTGAACGCAGAAACACAGGTTACTGTGCAGAGCAGCCTTCAGCCTGGACCAGCGGTGCAGGAGACACGTCACCTGTGCTGCAGTCGCTCCACGTGGTCTCTCAGTCTGGCTCGCAGATGTCGTATGCACACCTCCTTCTGCTGCAGGGGTGTAAGGTACTGCTCCGGGGTGGGGGCCCTGACCCCATGGTTGTCGCTGCAGACCGTGTGCTTTGCCTGACGTCTGATTCAACACACACATGAGCAAAGACCAACTTTACACACGACTGTGCTCTCAAGTCACAACGCAGAGGACGAGTTTCTTACCGGGGGGTACTTGGATGTGTGCGGGCGGTGGGGCTGCCCTCTGCCCTGATCCGAACAGGAAAGGTGTGCGTACTGGACGCATCGCTGTAGGAACACCTCCCGCCACCCCCTCCAGTTCCCACTGAGCGCCTTACAGGAGGTCAGACCACAGTGACTTTACGCTCCCACAGGAAGTCTTTAAAGTAGGGGTGCACCGATTTCAATTTTCTGGCTGATCACCGATTTTTAGAAAGTCTGACCTGCCGATTCCGATTTTGGCCGATACCGATTTTCAGGTGTTAAAAGGTCAAAATGCACCCTAAATTTTCACGATTTTCCAACCTTTGCGGAGGCAGATGCGATCGGTGGACAAAATCGGCTTCTCATTTAAAGATCGGCCGATCACCGATCTCCCCAAATTAAAGAAATCGGGGCCAATCGATCGGCCGGCCGATTTATCGGTGCATCCCTACTTTAAAGCAGCAGACATAGGGATGCAGTACCTGCGCTGGCCGGAGAAGGGCTTTCGACTCTGAGCGAGAGACATCGAGGCGAAGAGCAACGTCCAGCGTCTCCACGGACGTTTCTAACGGGGGACTCTGCAGCAAGCATGGACAGCACAATAATAATCATGAAGTCACAAATCAAATCCAGCTCAATGAGATGTAGAACGTGCAGAATGATCTAAAAAAGTTAAGTCTGGTCCTCTGGACATTCAAAAAACAAAACAAAGCAAAAAAATTGTAGAAACGTTTCGTCTTTCATCTGAAAGACTTCCTCAGTCTGAGTTGCTGTGTTCAGCTCAGTCTTATAAATAGCACCCTCTCACAGTGGATCAACCAGTTGGCTGATGACAGCCGAAACCAGCTGCTCACATGATCAAGGACCATCAGCCTAACGATGGATCGTTAGCACCCTGATGGTTGTTTGCTATTCACAGAGGGCTGAGTGATACTAGCAATAACAGCATTGTAAGAGGGGGACAGTTGAACCCGGAGGCCTCCACCTCTGTTTAATGATGGACAGTTTCTTTTCACAAAGATGGCCTCCTTTACTCCTCTCTCAAACCATTGTTCCTCTCTATCAAGGATGTGAACATCTTCATCCCTGAAAGAGTGACCGCTGGCCTGGAGATGAGTGTAGACCGCAGAGTCCTGACCTGATGATGTTGATCTTCTGTGCAGAGAAGAAACCCAAACAGGACTCCAGACAACCATCAGGTGAAAAGAAGGAACCCAGACCCAGACCAGTGGTCATTCCGTATGTTGCGGGAGTTTCAGAAAAACTTAGACGTTCATTTTCTAAACACAACGTCCCAGTGGCTTTTAAACCCCAAAATGCATTACGGCAAAGACTGGTTCATCCCAAAGATCCAGTCACAACAGAGTAATATTGTGTATGCTGTTCAGTGTCAGGAGGGTGATCAATGAATGGCAATCAATGAATTTAAGATCTATCGTTGTGATCGTAATACAAGGGGAGGTGGAGTCGCTATTTACATCAGAGATTCTTTGGCTGCCAGGATTGCATCTAAAAAAACAATCGCAAACCAGTTTGAGGCTTTAGCTGTGAACATCACTTTGAAAGGAGGTCAGCCCTTAACTGTTGTTGGATGTTATCGTCCCCCCTCCGCAACACCTGAAGCTCTGTCTTCCCTGACTGAATTCATAGGAAATTTAAAACACAATGAGATTGTTATGGCTGGAGATTTCAACATTGATTGGAATGAGTCGACCCCCCTCTGTGATAAATTCAAGGAATGTTGCCTATCTCTCAATCTAACACAACTTATCGATTCTCCCACCAGACCAAACATAAAATGTCCTGAAAAATCTTCTACCTTAGATCTGTTTTTCACAAATGCTCCTCACAAATTTCCTGGTATAGGTGTATTTGCTAACGTTCTGAGTGATCATTCCATAATAGCAGCTCTTAGATCTACTAAACTTCCACCTGCTAAGCCCAGAATAATTCAAAAAAGGGATTTGAAACGTTTCTGTGAACAGTCATTCCTTTGGGATCTATCCCACTTTGATTGGCAACATATCCTACAAATCAATGACGTGAACACCGCTTGGAACTATTTTCATAATAGTTTCATTTACTTTGTAAACAAACACGCACCTTTCCGGCAGTTCAGGATAAAGGGCCGTGACAGCCCCTGGTTTACTCCTGAACTAGCTGATCTCCTACACTGGAGAGATCATCTTTGGGCCGCAGCAAGAAAATCACACTCAGACACTGATTGGTTGAAATTTCGGCAGCTAAGGAATAAATGCACAACTGCCATCAAAGCCGCAAAACGTAACTACTTCTTATCTCAGACCTCCAAAAATCTAAACGATCCTAAAAAATTCTGGAAAACCATTAAATCTCTCTCAGGCACCCCCCAATCATCTGACCTCCCATCACAATTTCTTGTTGACTCTGTTCCTGTGTCAAATAAGCACGAGATCCTGAACTGTTTCAATAAACATTTTGTTGCTTCTAGTTCATTATTTGACACAGTTACAAATGGAAAATCAGCCACTTTATCTAATAATCAAACTTCTACAAATCAAATCCCTCCTACAAGTCAACCATCTGTTAATCACACCTTCTCTTTTTCTCCGTTCTCAGTCAGTGAGGTAAATAAACTGTTAAATGATCTTGATCCAAAAAAATCTGCAGGTCCAGATGAACTTCCACCTTATTTCTTAAGGCTGGCTGCTCATATCATCACAGTCCCTGTGACCCACATCTTTAATCTGTCCATAAGCCAAAACACCATTCCGGATGCTTGGAAAACAGCCTTTGTTCTTCCTTTGCTGAAGGGAGGTGACCCCACCTCACTGAACAATTATCGACCGATCTCTAAACTCTGCATCTTAGCCAAGGTTCTAGAAAAACTGATAAACTCTCAGATCAAAAATTATCTGGACTCATTTAACATCTTACCTCTTCATCAATCTGGTTTCAGGAAAAAACACAGCACAACAACTGCTTCTCTGAAGGTTCTGAATGATGTTGTTGAAGCATTGGATGCTAAGGACTATTGTGCTGCACTTTTCTTAGACCTGTCTAAAGCTTTTGACACTGTGGATCATAACATCCTGTGTCATAAGCTCTCAGAAATCGGTTTCTCTGATCACACCATCGGTTGGTTTTCTAACTATCTTTCCAATCGGAGGCAATGTGTTCAACATAACGGTACTTCTTCCAGCTATTTAACAGTTAAAAATGGTGTACCACAAGGCTCAGTTTTAGGACCCACTCTCTTTACAATCTACATAGCTAATGTAGGTCACTGCATCCCTGATGCATCCTTACATTTCTATGCTGATGATACAGTTGTTTATTGCCGAGCTAAAACAGTAGCTAAGGCTTTCCAGTTACTGCAATCTGCTTTTGACATCATCCAGTCAGATTTGTTCCGTCTCAAACTTGTCCTAAATGCTGATAAAACAAAAGGGATGTTTTTTTCAAATAGGAAGGCGGTTCCAGCAGATCCTCCTCTGATTTTATCTTCAAATGGTGTCCCTATTGAGTTTGTTGATTCCTATAAATATCTGGGTATCCTGATCGATTCACATCTCTCTTTTAAACTCCACGTGGAAAACCTAGTGAAGAAACTGAAAGTTAAACTGGGTTTCTTTTTCAGAAACAGATCATGTCTATCACTGAATGTCAGGAAACGCCTTGTGTCTGTGACTTTCCTTCCCTCCATTCTCTACATGAATGCTCCTACAAGCACCCTGCGGATGTTGGATGTTGTCTATCATGGTGCACTAAGATTCATAACTGGTTGTGATTATCGTACCCACCACTGCACCCTGGTTAATTGGACATCATTAACCTCACACAGACTCTTCCACTGGTACATTTTCATCTTTAAATCACTTCTTGGTCTGCTGCCTTCATACATCTCCTCCTACATGTCTTTACGTGAGTGCAGCTACAGTGTGCGCTCTCAGGACATGATTACCTGCAGTGTTCCGTCAGTGAGGACTGAACTTGGAAAAAGGGCCTTCTCCTACTCTGCTCCTGCTTCATGGAATATCTTACAAAAAGATCTGAAGCTCTCGACCTTGACTTCTCTAAATGGTTTTCAGAATCTGTTGGAATCCTGGCAAAAACCAATGCAGATTTGTTCCTGTCTTTGATTTTATACGTCTACCTTATAATGTTTTGCTAGTTTTTTGATACTTTGTTTAAAAAAAAAAAAAAAAAACTTTCTTTTGTTTTTTTTCTCTCTTTTGTTTTCTATTGTTTATTGTTTGTTTGTTTATTGTTTATTGTTTAAGGAAATTCTACCACTGCTGTTCATTGTTCTTTAGTTTTAGCAGGTCGCTTTCGTAAATGAGCCCATGAGGTTCAAAAGATTTACCTGACTAAATAAAGGTTGAATGAATGAATGAATGAATGATCAGTCTTATATCGGGGAAACTAAACAGCCACTGGCCAAAAGGATGGCCCAGCACAGAAGATCAACATCATCAGGTCAGGACTCTGCGGTCTACACTCATCTCCAGGCCAGCGGTCACTCTTTCAGGGATGAAGATGTTCACATCCTTGATAGAGAGGAACGATGGTTTGAGAGAGGAGTAAAGGAGGCCATCTTTGTGAAAAGAAACCGTCCATCATTAAACAGAGGTGGAGGCCTCCGGGTTCAACTGTCCCCCTCTTACAATGCTGTTATTGCTAGTATCACTCAGCCCTCTGTGAATAGCAAACAACCATCAGGGTGCTAACGATCCATCGTTAGGCTGATGGTCCTCCTTGATCATGTGAGCAGCTGGTTTCGGCTGTCATCAGCCAACTGGTTGATCCACTGTGAGAGGGTGCTATTTATAAGACTGAGCTGAACACAGCAACTCAGACTGAGGAAGTCTTTCAGACGAAAGACGAAACGTTTCTACATTTTTTTTTTTTTTAATGTCCAGAGGACCAGACTTACGGTAACTTTTTTAGATTTTTCTACCTGGATTATTGAGCATGCATCAGGGTACAGAATGATCCCTTGCGAGGAGTCGTCACTGGAGCCCAGAGACAAAAGTCTCATCACAATGAATCTGGGCCAGCAGCAAACAGAGCGTCCTCACTGTGCTGACACAAAGAGGACACAGTCAGCTGCTGCGTCTGAGCTGCACATCTGCAGAGCCGAACAACAACACAGCTACACGCTCACTGGTGAAGTGAAGGGACAAAGCCTCTGACAGAGACCTTCAACAGTTTATACTGAATTAGAAGTAAATGACAAATGAAGCGGTGTCTTCATCAATCTGGTGGTCCTTAAATAGAGGCTTTCAATTTAATTTGGTGTAATTTTTTGGGTTAAAGTTTTAACCATTTAATTTGTATTTGAGATTCTTTTTTCTAAGAAGGAATCCCAGGAAGGTCTAAAAGGCTATTTTAGCCATTTTAAAATAGGGTTGTGTGGAGAACAATGAAGAACTTACCTGTTGCAGAAGGCTCTTTGAATGATCTTAGTTTGGAGAATCAGAGTTTAAGTTTGACCATGTCTGAATAGAACCACAACCAAAGTGTCCAGTTTCATGGCTGTTCACACCAACTCTAGTTTAGATTTCAATTTTGCGTTATGGACGGTGGAGACGTTGGTAGAGCTGCTGCCTCAGCGAGAAGGTCGCCAGTTCAAAACCCGACCGGGGGGGCCTTTCTGAGTGGAGTGTGCATGTTCTCTCCGTGCATGGAGACCTGTCCAGGGTGTCCCTGCCTCTCACACAGTGATGGCTGGACATGGGCACCAGTGAACCCCGCAACCCAAAATGGAAGAAGCGGGTAAAGATAATGGATGGATGGAATTTTGCATTATGGTAAATGGTAAATGGAGCTTATTTATATAGCGCTTTCCAGCCCCCTGTGAGGAGCCCCAAAGCGCTTTACAATACCAGCCATCCACCCATTCATTCACACATTCATACACCGGTAGTGGTAGCCTGCCTTGCAAGGCGCCATCCAGACCTACCGGGAGCAACTCGGGGTTAAGTGTCTTGCCCAGGGACACAACGACACATGGTGGGCGGACGCGGGATTCGAACCTCCAACCTTCCGATCGGGGGACGACTGCCATTACCACTACACTACGGCCGCCCATTATGTACAGAATATTATATTTATTTGCTCATGTGAAGCCTGGGACACACCTGCTGGAAAATAATGTTTCTGCCTGAATAACTAATTATTTATAAAACTGTTTGCATGAACTAACACAATATTATGAATACTGGAGTTAAGACAGCATTGATCCACTTTGGAAGTGTCTCCAATTATTTAGACAATAGCTTGTCACAACGTGGACATGTTTCTAAAAAGGATTTTCCTCTCCAATCATCAAAATGAACCACATTTTATTAAACCAGTTATTTAACACCAGTTAGCCTGCGCCAAGCTGTAAATATCCAATGACCCACATTTTCTCTATTTTGAATTTTATGCAAAAGCACTTCAAATTAAACTTATTATTTGATATTTCTTTGAATAATGCATTAGAATAATATTCCCCCATTTTAATTCGACTTTGAATATTTGAAAATCATTGTCCATCCATCCTTTTTAGCAGCTAATTAAAAAAACTGGTCATTTTAATCCTACTTTAGTGTAAAAACTAAACCAAGCAAACAATGTCTAACTGATAACACTGACTCTGGACTTGACCCACATCAGACCCAGCACTGGGTAATAATAAATGAGGTTCTTTCCAACCTGGCAGCTTTTAGAGGGAATTCATATTTTAAAATGTGACATTCCTATCCTGCTGGAAGTGGCCCCAAAGCTGCTCTTGATCCCATTACTCGTTTATTTGCTCTTTTTCAGAAAAACAGACTGTTTAAAGCAGTGGTGTAGTCTACGTGATACTCGGGTATATGGAGTATACCCACTATAAACTTAAGAATTTCAGTATACCCACTTAAAAGTGCCCAATGGTACATGACATACCATTAGGTACATGTCATTGATACGTTAAACGACAGTTAAACACTTCTGTAACAATCTATTGGTGTGCAGTGCTTTTCTTTGATACTGTTTTATAAATTATATAACATGTTTTTAATACAAAGCCAGCTGTTGTACAAAGTTTGTTGTTCATTTATTCAAATATAAGCATCAGAGAAATTTGGAACTGTTCAATATGCTTAAAATCAAAATAAATTGACGGTTACACTTTACTAACCAGTGTACTTTGGTTTCTAAGCACGGTATACCCACTACAAAAATGTAGACTACACCACTGGTTTAAAGCACAACAGGTAAGATATTGTTTACTTTTTTTTTTTAAACGTAACTTCCAAAGATGTGAACTATTCCTTCAAGCAATGAGGACAAAATGTCCCCATGAAGTTTTCTGGACAACCTGACGATGAAGACATCTCTGGATGTTCTAAAACCTCATTTCCTCCCACATAGCCTCATTTCTGGGAGGAGGAGGAGGAGGAGGAGGAGAGCTCACCTCCTTCCTGTCTGTCTGCGCAACAAGTGGCAAAGTGCTGGTGAGAAAGACGCAATCATCTTACGTAAGTGTGGAGGCGACCCTGGTCCTCCTCATCCTCCTCTCAGCAGGATGAGGAGGACACTGAACTCCCAGGAGGAGCAGGTTTGAACCCCATGCCGTCTCCTCCTCGTGCCTCCGCACCAGGAGCGACTTTTTACTGCAGAAAACAGTCGAGTCGTCCTGCCTCCAGTGAAAGGCCGCTCGGAGGCTGAACTCAGAAGATAACGTGGCGCAGAGCATGTCGGTACCGTGTGGGGAGCTGGAAGCTGCGCGTCATCACCGGAGAGGTTCGGTTCCTGCCCCGCAGGGACACGAGCTGGTCCTGATGAGAGTCCATCCTGCAGCCATGGAGCTCTGCATGAAATGATGCTGTCTGCTGCAGTGCTGCTTCTTAAAGAGACAGCAGGGACCACAAAGGCACCATCTGATGCGTTCAGGGACCCCCTCAGTTCAACACAGGCAGGGGGTCAACGAGTTTACATCTCAACCATGATTTACTCTTGATTTGTTTTAGTCCACACATGTATCTTTATGAAATGATTTGAAGCACATTTCTGCGCACATATATTTAGATAATTGTATTTGTTCTGTTTTTCACCTCCAAAGTAACAATGCTCAGAATTATATGGGGAAATGCAAATAAAACTACTATTGACGTATTAATAAAGTCACCAAAAAAAAGCAATAGGCTTATTAATAAAGTGGGATATTGTGAACCAACTAATGAACTTTTTATTCAAAGTAATATACTTTAAAATTTAATGACACTGTTTATATAAAAATACTGGAAATAATGTATAAAGCACTGCACAAAAGTCTTCCTTCTGGAATTCAGAAATTATTTAAGTTAAGAGAGAGTAAATATAATAATAATAATGATAATAATAATAACTTTTATTTATAACGCACTTTACATACAACAGATCTCAAAGTGCTACAATGAACATTAAATAAAATCAAGATTAAAATCAACCATAAATGCAATAAGTGGAAGAACAACCACAGTGCCTCACAGATGATCGCATCAAAAAAATTCACAAAATGCAGATAAAATACTCAAATAAAAACTGGGTGCAATAAAAACAAAAGCACAATTAATTAATTAAAAAACTAAATAAATTTTAGATATAATTTACGAGGTTTGTTAATATTTGAACAAGGTAAAGAGAAAAGTAAAGTAAAATCTGTATTTCAGTTATCGGCGTGAAACTGTGGAATGAAATGAATGATGATCTCAAATTATGTGCTTTTTTGGTGAGCTTCAAAAGAGCCTTAAAATGTAAAATTATAAAAGCTTATGGAGATATTATGTAGATATGTATTAACCATGTATGTGAGTATGTGTATGTATCATATACATGCCTATTTAAATATACTGTACTGTACAGTAAATATATGTGCACTATGCATACAGTATATGTGGACAGATATATGTCACTGTGCTGAGTCTATAGGGTAGGCCAGAGTTTTTCAACCACTGTGCCTATAGGCACACTAGTGTGCCGCGAGTGATCGTCAGGTGTGCCTTGGAAATTATCCCCCTCTCTACAACCTCTTTAAATTTAAGACCACATTGTTGTGGCACTGTTGTATTTTTGAAGACATGTTAAGTGCAATTTGAAATAAGAAATATAAAATATGATAAAAATACATATTTGTGTTTATTTCATTCCTATTCAAGACACTTTGATAAGAATGACTATATATTTAATATAGGTGGATACAGAGTACAATTTTGGGTGGTGTGCCTCGGATTTTTTTTCAATGAAAACACTGTGCCTTCAAGGTTGAAAAACACTGGGGTAGTATAAGCCTTGGCTTCAACAGCCTGTGGTCAAACTACACAAACTAACATTCATCTAGTCTGCATTTTTATTTCATCTTTCAGTTTGACTTCTCCTTGAGGCTTCTTGCTGTATTTTTCTGTCCCTTGTGTTCAACTCTCTGTCAGTTATTACTCACACCTGTTTCCAATGAGTAACCATCCAGGTGCAGCATCCTATTCAGTCCGTCACCCCCCAGTTCATTATCCAGGCTGCCTGAGGTCTTGGTGTCTTGTGCTCCCATCAGGGACTTTCACCCAGGAAATCCACTAACACACAGGTGCGTTTGCAATAAGCAGGAGACAAGTCCAAGTTCATGATAATTTATTAAAAACTAAATAAAAGCACAGAAATACCATAAAAACAATTGGCGATCTTACCCATGGTCCTGGATGGCAGGCTCCCAATAAAATACAGGTAAAGAATAAAACAATGATAAGATCTAAACACAGCCAGCAGCGCACGAGCACGTGCTGCATCCATTTTCTCCGTGCGTGTCAAACGCCGCTTCCATGCGGGACGAGCAGCGTCTCTGAGGTCATTTCAAAACTCGTCAAAGCAGCAGTGGTGATTGTGGAAAATTATTTATTTATTTAATTTATTCATTTCAAACTTAAAACACAAAAGAAACAATTTACAAAGCATATAGCCTAAACAGTTAGAGCAAATTGATTCAAATCACTCACCTTGCTCTCGCACAAACAGGAACGCTCACAGAAACGCGCTGGCAGCAGGAACGTGATGACGTCAATCGAGCTGTCCGCGGCGTCCACGTTGCTAGGCAACGTCGGGTACTTTCGATTCGGAGGACGCGCGTCGGAAACGCACGAAGCATTTCCACCAGAAATAAAATTCGGTGCAGAGACATGCTTTGATCTCGTGTTGCGTCATGTCACGCCACGCCGAGTCATGACGTCACATGACTCCACTCTTTGTGACGTAGGCGGTCCTTTGATCTTTTGATCACCCGAGGGTATATAAGGCTACTGTATATGGGTTCAAACTTCAGTTGCTTTAATAGTTGCAGACTAGTGCACACTTCAAGTCCTGTTCGTCAAGTGTTGGGAAGTTATTTCCAAGAAACAGATTTCAGCTCTTCAAAGTACAAATCAACAAAATTAGGCAAAATGTTTGTGGTGTTAGGCCTTGCCTCATACTTTCTCACCCCGCGAGACCCCACAGTGGAAGATGATGACCCCACAGTGGAAGATGATGTGGCCTTTGAGGACACATCTCCGGAGAGAACTAGTGAAACTTCACCTTCTCTCCAAACGGACTCAGAGAACTTCAAAACTGTTGGAATTTCCAAAAACATTCAGCAGGTCACTCTGCCACAGGACGCTGCGTGGCCGAACACTTACAAATCCAACCTAAACAGAGCGTTCCCGCTTTTCTACAAAGTTCCTGACCGTTCTCTGACCAGAGGGAAAAGACAAGAAAAATGTTTAAATAGTCCTTCAATCAACAACAGCTCTGAAGAAGCAGAAAGTCAAGCTGAAACACCAGAAGCACACACGGACACAAACCAGAAAACAGTTTTACATTCGGACGGAGAGTCTGTGATCGAAAACGCAGACTGTGGACAAGACATTTCTGTCCTCGTGGGACCAGAGACATCTCCTTCTGTCCTCGTGGGACCAGAGACATCTTCTGTCCTCGTGGGACCAGAGACATCTCCTTCTGTCCTCGTGGGACCAGAGACATCTCCTTCTGTCCTCGTGGGACCAGAGACATCTTCTGTCCTCGTGGGACCAGAGACATCTCCTTCTGTCCTCGTGGGACCAGAGACATCTCCTTCTGTCCTCGTGGGACCAGAGACATCTCCTTCTGTCCTCGTGGGACCAGAGACATCTCCTTCTGTCCTCGTGGGACCAGAGACATCTTCTGTCCTCGCGGGACCAGAGACATCTTCTGTCCTCGCGGGACAGAGACATCTTCTGTCCTCGCGGGACCAGAGACATCTTCTGTCCTCGCGGGACCAGAGACATCTTCTGTCCTCGCGGGACCAGAGACATCTTCTGTCCTCGCGGGACCAGAGACATCTTCTGTCCTCGCGGAACCAGAGACATCTTCTGTCCTCGCGGGACCAGAGACATCTTCTGTCCTCGCGGGACCAGAGACATCTTCTGTCCTCGCGGGACCAGAGACATCTTCTGTCCTCGCGGGACCAGAGACATCTTCTGTCCTCGTGGGACCAGAGACATCTCCTTCTGTCCTCGCGGGACCAGAGACATCTCCTGTCCTCGCGGGACCAGAGACATCTCTCTGTCCTCGTGGGACCAGAGACATCTCCTTCTGTCCTCGCGGGACCAGAGACATCTCCTTCTGTCCTCGTGGGACCAGAGACATCTCCTTCTGTCCTCGTGGGACCAGAGACATCTCCTTCTGTCCTCGTGGGACCAGAGACATCTCCTTCTGTCCTCGTGGGACCAGAGACATCTCCTTCTGTCCTCGTGGGACCAGAGACATCTCCTTCTGTCCTCGTGGGACCAGAGACATCTCCTTCTGTCCTCGTGGGACCAGAGACATCTCCTTCTGTCCTCGTGGGACCAGAGACATCTTCTGTCCTCGTGGGACCAGAGACATCTCCTTCTATCCTCATGGGACCAGAGACATCTCCTTCTGTCCTCGGGGGACCAGAGACATCTCCTTCTGTCCTTGCGGGACCAGAGACATCTCCTTCTGTCCTCGCGGGACCAGAGACATCTCCTTCTGTCCTCGGGGGACCAGAGACATCTCCTTCTGTCCTCGGGGGACCAGAGACATCTCCTTTTGACCTGCAGGCTTTACGTCTCAAGTATGGTGGTCGCCCTGTGGCTGTAGTCAGACCATTTTTAATCCGGCCCAGAATCGTAACCTCCACTTCCGTTCCTGTGGAGTAAACGATGGTAGAGACAACTTACCATTTGTTTACCGACTGCCAACAATAGTATACGTTGTAATTATGGTCATTAGTTTTTACAAGTTTGGAAAGTCTTCATTATTTCCCATCTCATTGCTCACATCTTCAGTTGGCACCTACACCGAAGACGATGAGACAGATTTTGGTTTGATCTGCACCAAGGCCCAACACGAGACAGAGTCTTGTGTTGGGGCCTTTCTGCATGGACCCTATACAGGAAACCCTCGAGGTACGACACCTGCGACCTACGGCAACTCAGACTTACGATTTTATCATATTTAATAAAAATATGATTAAAAAAAAAAAAAAAAATTTTTTTTTTTTTTTTTTTTTGTGTTTAAAAGTTATTAATTTCATGTGTATAGCACTTTGTTGCAGCTGTGGTTGTTTTAAATGGCTTTATAAATAAAGTATAATTATTAATTTTACGTTTTGATAAGAAATTAATCGTATTTACGCAACTTCCGGTTTCCGCTCGCCACTTCCGGTTGCCATTTTACAACTGTACTGCGGTCAATGGAGCTCCGGAGGCTACTGTCAGCTGGCTCCGTGTGCCCGATCAGGGTTGCCTCATACGGATAAATGAGCTGGAAACACTCGGTCAACTCTGTGGACGTCTCAGGTCCGGAGGAGCAGCCGCGGATCGCCCCGCGATCGGCGGCCACAACGCCGCCCGACATGCTAACGACAGCAGCTAACAAAGCAGCTAACACAGGCGAAGACACCGAGCCGACATGCCGCGGAGGATCCATCTGCGGCCGGGAGCTCGCCGCAAATGTCCGCCTGGCAGTCGGGGCCACCGGCTCAAAGTAAGACATTATATTTTTTATTTGTTGTGCAGTTCTGTGCGTGTTTATGGCCTTAGTATGTCTGCTTGTTCAGTCTCATGCCATTAAATATGTGTGCGGCGCTCCGTTAGCGGTATAACCGCGACCTATGTCAGAAACGCGGACCTACGATAGGCATGTGTTTTTGGTCCGCGAGGTACGACAAAATCGACCTAAGTCACACACGTAGGTCCCTATCCCTGACGTAACTAGAGGGCTACCTGTATGTTCTTTCTGCGCACCATGGGTTTTTTCCGGGTAATCCAGTTTCATCCCATAAAAAAAAAAAACATGTAAATCATGAGTGAGGACAGAAGATGCAGAGGACGGTGTGAGATGGAGGAGGAAGACTTACTGTGGCAACGTCTGAAGAGGTATCATCACCATCACCATGATCACCATGGGTTTTCTCTGGGTAATCCAGTTTTATCCCGTAAAAAAAAAAAAAAGAAAAAAAAGTAAATCATGAGTGAGGACAAAAGACGCAGAGGACAGTGTGAGATGGAGGAGGAAGACTTACTGTGGCAATGTCTGAAGAGGTATCATCACCATCACCATGATCACCATGGGTTTTCTCTGGGTAATCCAGTTTTATCCCGTAAAAAAAAAGGTAAATCATGAGTGAGGACAGAAGACGCAGAGGACAGTGTGAGATGGAGGAGGATGATACTGTGGCAACGTCTGAAGATGGAAAAGTCAAAAGAAGATCTTGTCTTTAATATGGTTTGATCAGCACCAAGGCCCAGCATGAGACAGAGTCTTGTGCACTAGGGCGCCGCTCAACTGGAACTTCTGGAGCTATTCACCATTTTACATTGAAGACTTAAACAATCTTTTGCTTTCTTTTTTTTTTTTGATAATTGTTGTGTTTTGTTGTCTTACTTTGTCT
>JBBPBX010085114.1:0-15155 GCA_038048925.1 Garcialebias charrua
CTCTGTTGGAGTTGGTGCCTCAAAATCTTGCCCATCAGAAGACATTCCATGTAATGTCTGTTGAGATTTTGATCACATAGTAGGAAAGAATTAAAAATATATTGTGGTGAAACATATGTTGTAAACCTGTATGATTAAAAAACTATTTTTAATCATGATTACATTCAAAAAGTAAAATTTAAATCACCTTGCATCTCCATGGCCATTCTGAGTCGCCGTAATTATAGGTGATCTCATCTCCTTCATTGATGGGTTTAGTTGCAAACAAACATAGATGGGGCTTTTTGTTTACAACTGTGTACCTCATCTTTGCATTTGGGTTTATATGGTCATCATTTACAAGCCTTCCAAGTGACCCGTCCTCGTTTGCTGCATCAACACTACAAATGCATAATGCATATTTAAAAAAAAATAATCTTGCCAGCACTATAAATTACCTTACAATTAATAGCCTTTTATAAGTCATGTCAGACACAATGATAGGTTATTCTTACATACTCATACATACTCACCACAATATTTTTCCATCGAAGTAGAATTCAAACAAAAACACTTTCTGTGATTCATCATAAACTTGTTGCCTCCTCTCACATTCCTCCTTGGTGATCAATTCACCTCGATATTCCAAAAGAAAGTCATCTTTTGCAAAGGATTTTTTAGCAAAGATTCCACGACCTAGTTATACAAAAATAAATTATAGGAACAATTGTATTTTTTGTTAACACTAATAAAGCTCCACATACTGTACCTTTAAGTTCACTGATAAATTTGATGACAAGGCCCTCTTTGTCCTTTTGATTTTTGACATGATTGTTTGCATCTTCCTTTGGGCTCTGTCTTTTTTGCCTTTGCATGTTTCACTGTCATAAAAAAATGCAATTTATGAAAAGAATGTCAGAATTACTGCCTTCATTTTCAGGGCAAACAATGCTGAAATTTAGGTTACAGATAAGCCAATGTAGACTGGGAAACTGGGGAGTCAAGTCTCCCCACCATCACAGACATCTACACCTCCAGATGCAGGAAGAGAGCCACCTGCATCATGAAGGACCCCACTCACACAGCACACACAGTCTTTGCCCCACTCCCCTCAGGACGGAGGTTAAGGAGCATGGAATGTAGAACCACTAGACAGAGGAACAGCTTCTACCCTAAGGCTGTTAGACTCATGAATAAATAAATAAGAATAATTACTGCAAAATATCACATCATGCTGATGCTGATCTGTTTTCTTGTTGCAATGTTCATTTGTGACCATCTGTTCATACAGACTCATGTTCCTGCTACTGTTTGTAATGATGTTTTTTTTATTACATTAGTGATTAGTGTATTTCTAGTTGATGTTTTTTTTTTATATATCCTAGATGTCATTACTGTTTTTCTCTTACATTTTGTTGTTGGATGTAACTGGGACCATGTGTACATAATCTCATTTCATCACATGTACCACATGCAGTGCAAACGACAATAATGTTGTGATTGCTGCAGAATGTGGTCTGGCCTTTTCATGTAGAAAAATTCAGGGTCTTCCCTGAAAGAGATTACGTCATGGGATGGATAGATGTTTGATGGATGGATGGTTGATAGATGGATGTTTGATGGATGGATGGATGGATGGATAAAGCATGGACCTCAGTCAGTAAAGATTCCATCTGTCTGGGTTCAGGAAGGCAGGATGTTTGATGGATGGATGGATAGATGGATGGATAAAGCGTGGACCTCAGTCAGTAAAGAATCCATCTGAATCCATCTGTCTGAGTTCAGCAAGGCAGGATGTTTGATGGATGGATGGATGATGTTTGATGGATGGATGTTTGATGGATGGATGGATAAAGCATGGACCTCAGTCAGTAAAGAATCCATCTGTCTGGGTTCAGGAAGGTAGGATGTTTGATGGATAGATGGATAGATGGATGGATGTTTGATGGATGGATGTTTGATGGATGGATGTATGTATGTTTGATGGATGGATGGATAAAGCGTGGACCTCAGTCAGTAAAGAATCAATATGTCTGGGTTCAGGAAGGCAGGATGTTTGATGATGGATGGATGATGTTTGATGGATGCATGGATGGATGGATGGATGGATGTGAGGTTGTTTGATGGATGGATGGATAATGCGTGGACCTCAGTCAGTAAAGAATCCATCTGTCTGGGTTCAGGAAGGCAGGATGTTTGATGGATGGATGGATAGATGGATGGATAAAGCGTGGACCTCAGTCAGAAAAGAATCCATCTGTCTGAGTTCAGCAAGGCAGGATGTTGGATGGATGGATGGATGATGTTTGATGGATGGATGTTTGATGGATGGATGGATAAAGCATGGACCTCAGTCAGTAAAGAATCCATCTGTCTGGGTTCAGGAAGGTAGGATGTTTGATGGATAGATGGATGGATATTTGATGGATGGATGATGGATGGATGTTTGATGGATGGATGTTTGATGGATGGATAGATGGATAAAGCGTGGACCTCAGTCAGTAAAGAATCCATCTGTCTGGGTTCAGGAAGGCAGGATATTTGATGGATAGATGGATGGATGTTTGATGGATGATGGATGGATGGATGTTTGATGGATGGATGTTTGATAGATGGATGGATGGATGTTTGATAGATGGATGGATGGATAAAGCGTGGACCTCAGTCAGTAAAGAATCCATATGTCTGGGTTCAGGAAGGCAGGATGTTTGATGGATGGATGGATGGATCGATGATGTTTGATGGATGGATGTGTGGATGTTTGATGGATGGATGGATGGATGCATGGATGGATGGATAAAGCGTGGACCTCAGTCAAAGAATCCATCTGTCTGGGTTCAGCAAGGTAGGATGTTTGATGGATGGATGGATGTTTGATAGATGAATGGATGGATGTTTGATGGATGGATGTTTGATGGATGGATGGATAAAGCATGGACCTCAGTCAGTAAAGAATCCATCTGTCTGGGTTCAGGAAGGCAGGATGTTTGATGGATGGATGGATGGATGGACAGATGGATGGATGTTTGATGGATGGATGATGGATGGATGGATGTTTGATGGATGAATGGATGGATGTTTGATGGATGGATAGATGGATGGATAAAGTGTGGACCTCAGTCAATAAAGAATCCATGTCTAGGTTCAGGAAAGCAGGATGTTTGATGGATGGATGGATGTTTGATGGATGGATAAAGTGTGGACCTCAGTCAGTAAAGGGGAAGGACCCCACTAACCCAGCACACACACTCTTTGCCCCTCTCCCCTCAGGACAGAGGTTAAGGAGCATCAAATGTAGAACCACTAGACTGAGGAACAGCTTCTACCCTGAGGCTGTTAGACTCATGAATAATTAAATAATAAGAATAATCACTGCAAAATATCACATCATGCTGATGCTGATCTGTTTTCTTGTTGCTGTGTTCATTTGTGACCATCTGTTCATACAGACTCATGTTCCTGCTGCTGTTTGTAATGATGTTTTTCTATTACATTAGTGATTAGTGTATTTCTAGTTGATGTTTTTTTAGTTATATCCTAGATGTCATTACTGTTTTTCTCTTACATTTTGTTGTTGGATGTAACTGGGACCATGTGTACATAATTTCTTTTCATCACATGTACCACATGTAGTGCAAATGACAATAATGTTATAATTGCTACAGAATGTGGTCTGGCCTTTTCATGTAGAAAATGTCAGGGTCTTCCCTAAAAGAGATTATGTCATGGGATGGATGGATGTTTGATGGATGTATGGTTGATGTATGGATGTATGGATGGATGAAGCATGGACCTCAGTCAGTAAAGAATCCATCTGTCTGGTTCAGGAAGGCAGGATGTTTGATGGATGGATGGATGTGTGGATGTTTGATGGATGGATAGATGCATGGATGGATGGATAAAGCGTGGACCTCAGTCAGTAAAGAATCCATCTGTCTGTTTTCAGGAAGGCAGGATGTTTGATGGATGGATGGATGATGTTTGATAGATGGATGCATGGATGGATGGATGGATGTTTGATGGATGGATGGGTGGATGGATGGATAAAGTGTGGACCTCAGTCAGTAAAGAATCCATCTGTCTGGTTCCGGAAGGCAGGATGTTTGATGGATGGATAGATGGATGGATGTGTGGATGGATGGATGTGTGGATGTTTAATGGATGGATGGATAAAGCGTGGACCTCAGTCAGTAAAGAATCCATCTGTCTGGGTTCAGTAAGGCAGGATGTTTGATGGATGGATAGATGGATGTTTGATGGATGGATGGATGTTTGATGGATGGATGTTTGATGGATAGATGGATGGATAAAGCGTGGACTTCAGTCAGTAAAGAATCCATCTGTCTGGGTTCAGGAAGGCAGGATGTTTGATGGATAGATGGATGGATGTTTGATGGATGGATGGATGGATGTTTGATGGATGGATGTTTGATGGATGGATGTTTGATGGATGGATGTTTGATGGATGGATGTGTGGATGTTTGATGGATGGATGGATGCATGGATGGATGGATAAAGCGTGGACGTCAGTCAAAGAATCCATCTGTCTGGGTTCAGCAAGGCAGGATGTTTGATGGATGGATGGATGTTTGATGGATGGATGGATGTTTGATGGATGGATGGATGGATGGATGTTTGATGGATGGATGTTTGATGGATGGATGGGTGGATGGATGGATAAAGTGTGGACCTCAGTCAGTAAAGAATCCATCTGTCTGGTTCCGGAAGGCAGGATGTTTGATGGATGGATAGATGGATGGATGTGTGGATGTTTGATGGATGGATGTATGGATGGATGGATAAAGCGTGGACCTCAGTCAGTAAAGAATCCATATGTCTGTTTTCAGGAAGGCAGGATGTTTGATGGATGGATGGATGATGTTTGATGGATGGATGCATGGATGGATGGATGTGTGGATGTTTGATGGATGGATGGATACATGGATGGATGGATAAAGCGTGGACCTCAGTCAGTAAAGAATCCATCCGTGTGGGTTCAGCAAGGCTGGATGTTTGATGGATGGATGGATGTTTGATGGATGGATGGATGTTTGATGGATGGATGTATGTATGGATAAAGCGTGGACCTCAGTCAGTAAAGAATCCATCTGTCTGGGTTCAGGAAGGCAGGATGTTTGATGGATGGATGGATAGATGGATGGATGTTTGATGGATGGATGATGGATGGATGTTTGATGGATGGATGTTTGATGGATGGATGTATGTATGTTTGATGGATAGATGGATGGATAAAGTGTGGACCTCAAGTCAGTAAAGAATCCATATGTCTGGGTTCAGGAAGGCAGGATGTTTGATGATGGATAGATGATGTTTGATGGATGGATGGATGTTTGATGGATGGATGTTTGATGGATAGATGGATGGATAAAGCGTGGACTTCAGTCAGTAAAGAATCCATCTGTCTGGGTTCAGGAAGGCAGGATGTTTGATGGATAGATGGATGGATGTTTGATGGATGGATGGATGGATGTTTGATGGATGGATGTTTGATGGATGGATGTTTGATGGATGGATGTTTGATGGATGGATGTGTGGATGTTTGATGGATGGATGGATGCATGGATGGATGGATAAAGCGTGGACGTCAGTCAAAGAATCCATCTGTCTGGGTTCAGCAAGGCAGGATGTTTGATGGATGGATGGATGTTTGATGGATGGATGGATGGATGTTTGATGGATGGATGTTTGATGGATGGATGGATGGATGTGTGGATAAAGTGTGGACCTCAGTCAGTAAAGAATCCATCTGTCTGGTTCAGGAAGGCAGGATGTTTGATGGATGGATAGATGGATGGATGTGTGGATGTTTGATGGATGGATGTATGAATGGATGGATAAAGCGTGGACCTCAGTCAGTAAAGAATCCATATGTCTGTTTTCAGGAAGGCAGGATGTTTGATGGATGGATGGATGATGTTTGATGGATGGATAAATGGATGGATGGATGTGTGGATGTTTGATGGATGGATGGATAAAGTGTGGACCTCAGTCAGTAAAGAATCCATCCGTGTGGGTTCAGCAAGGCTGGATGTTTGATGGATGGATGGATGGATGTTTGATGGATGGATGGATGGATGGATGTTTGATGGATGTATGTATGTATGGATAAAGCGTGGACCTCAGTCAGTAAAGAATCCATCTAATCGTTTGGTGTGTTTGCCTTGTGCTCTTTTTGTGGATAATTGTTGTTTTGTTGTCTCACTTTCTCTTTTCTTTCTTTCTCTCTATTAAAAAAAATACATATTGGAGTGAGAGGATGGCTATAAGGTGTGAAGGGAGGCCATCTATAAATGGAAAAAAAAAAGTAAAGAATCCATCTGTCTGGGTTCAGGAAGGCAGGATGTTTGATGATGGATGGATGATGTTTGATGGATGGATGCATGGATGGATGGATGGATGGATGTGTGGATGTTTAATGGATGGATGGATAAAGCGTGGACCTCAGTCAGTAAAGAATCCATCTGTCTGGGTTCAGGAAGGCAGGATGTTTGATGGATAGATGGATGGATGTTTGATGGATGGATGGATGGATGGATGTTTGATGGATGGATGTTTGATGGATGGATGGATGTTTGATGGATGGATGTGTGGATGTTTGATGGATGGATGCATGGATGGATGGATAAAGCGTGGACCTCAGTCAAAGAATCCATCTGTCTGGGTTCAGCAAGGCAGGATGTTTGATGGATGGATGGATGTTTGTTTGATGGATGGATGGATGGATGTTTGATGGATGGATGGATGGATGGATGTGATGGATGGATGGATAAAGCGTGGACCTCAGTCAGTAAAGAATCCATCTGTCTGGTTCAGGAAGGCAGGATGTTTGATGGATGGATGTATGAATGGATGGATAAAGCGTGGACCTCAGTCAGTAAAGAATCCATATGTCTGTTTTCAGGAAGGCAGGATGTTTGATGGATGGATGGATGATGTTTGATGGATGGATAAATGGATGGATGGATGTGTGGATGTTTGATGGATGGATGGATAAAGTGTGGACCTCAGTCAGTAAAGAATCCATCCGTGTGGGTTCAGCAAGGCTGGATGTTTGATGGATGGATGGATGGATGTTTGATGGATGGATGGATGGATGGATGTTTGATGGATGTATGTATGTATGTATGGATAAAGCGTGGACCTCAGTCAGTAAAGAATCCATCTAATCGTTTGGTGTGTTTGCCTTGTGCTCTTTTTGTGGATAATTGTTGTTTTGTTGTCTCACTTTCTCTTTTCTTTCTTTCTCTCTATTAAAAAAATATATATTGGAGTGAGAGGATGGCTATAAGGTGTGAAGGGAGGCCATCTATAAATGGAAAAAAAAAAAGTAAAGAATCCATCTGTCTGGGTTCAGGAAGGCAGGATGTTTGATGATGGATGGATGATGTTTGATGGATGGATGCATGGATGGATGGATGGATGGATGTGTGGATGTTTAATGGATGGATGGATAAAGCGTGGACCTCAGTCAGTAAAGAATCCATCTGTCTGGGTTCAGGAAGGCAGGATGTTTGATGGATAGATGGATGGATGTTTGATGGATGGATGGATGGATGTTTGATGGATGGATGTTTGATGGATGGATGGATGGATGTTTGATGGATGGATGTGTGGATGTTTGATGGATGGATGCATGGATGGATGGATAAAGCGTGGACCTCAGTCAAAGAATCCATCTGTCTGGGTTCAGCAAGGCAGGATGTTTGATGGATGGATGGATGTTTGTTTGATGGATGGATGGATGGATGTTTGATGATGGATGGATGGATGGATGGTTTGATGGATGGATGGATAAAGCGTGGACCTCAGTCAGTAAAGAATCCATCTGGGTTCAGGAAGGCAGGATGTTTGATGGATGGATGGATAGATGGATGTTTGATGGATGGATGATGGATGGATGTTTGATGGATGGATGCATGGATGGATGGATAAAGCATGGACCTCAGTCAGTAAAGAATCCATCCGTGTGGGTTCAGCAAGGCTGGATGTTTGATGGATGGATGGATGTTTGATGGATGGATGGATGGATGTTTGATGGATGTATGTATGTATGGATAAAGCGTGGACCTCAGTCAGTAAAGAATCCATCTGTCTGGGTTCAGGAAGGCAGGATGTTTGATGGATGGATGGATAGATGGATGGATGTTTGATGGATGGATGATGGATGGATGTTTGATGGATGGATGTTTGATGGATGTATGTATGTATGTTTGATGGATAGATGGATGGATAAAGCGTGGACCTCAAGTCAGTAAAGAATCCATATGTCTGGGTTCAGGAAGGCAGGATGTTTGATGATGGATAGATGATGTTTGATGGATGGATGCATGGATGGATGGATGGATGGATGGATGGATGTGTGGATGTTTAATGGATGGATGGATAAAGCGTGGACCTCAGTCAGTAAAGAATCCATCTGTCTGGGTTCAGTAAGGCAGGATGTTTGATGGATGGATAGATGGATGTTTGATGGATGGATGGATGTTGATGGATGATGGATGGATGTTTGATGGATAGATGGATGGATAAAGCGTGGACTTCAGTCAGTAAAGAATCCATCTGTCTGGGTTCAGGAAGGCAGGATGTTTGATGGATAGATGGATGGATGTTTGATGGATGGATGGATGTTTGATGGATGGATGTTTGATGGATGGATGTTTGATGGATGGATGTTTGATGGATGGATGTGTGGATGTTTGATGGATGGATGGATGCATGGATGGATGGATAAAGCGTGGACGTCAGTCAAAGAATCCATCTGTCTGGGTTCAGCAAGGCAGGATGTTTGATGGATGGATGGATGTTTGATGGATGGATGGATGGATGTTTGATGGATGGATGGATGGACGGATGTTTGATGGATGGATGTTTGATAGATGGATGGGTGGATGGATGGATAAAGTGTGGACCTCTGTCAGTAAAGAATCCATCTGTCTGGTTCCGGAAGGGAGGAAGTTTGATGGATGGATAGATGGATAGATGTGTGGATGTTTGATGGATGGATGTATGGATGGATGGATAAAGCATGGACCTCAGTCAGTAAAGAATCCATATGTCTGTTTTCAGGAAGGCAGGATGTTTGATGAATGGATGGATGATGTTTGATGTATGGATGAATGGATGGATGGATGTGTGGATGTTTGATGGATGGATGGATGCATGGATGGATGGATAAAGCATGGACCTCAGTCAGTAAAGAATCCATCCATGTGGGTTCAGCAAGGCTGGATGTTTGATGGATGGATGGATGTTTGATGGATGGATGGATGTTTGATGGATGGATGTATGTATGGATAAAGCGTGGACCTCAGTCAGTAAAGAATCCATCTGTCTGGGTTCAGGAAGGCAGGATGTTTGATGATGGATGGATGATGTTTGATGGATGGATGCATGGATGGATGGATGGATGGATGTGTGGATGTTTAATGGATGGATGGATAAAGCGTGGACCTCAGTCAGTAAAGAATCCATCTGTCTGGCTTCAGGAAGGCAGGATGTTTGATGGATAGATGGATGGATGTTTGATGGATGGATGGATGTTTTATGGATGGATGTTTAATGGATGGATGGATGTTTGATGGATGGATGTGTGGATGTTTGATGGATGGATGGATGGATGCATGGATGGATGGATAAAGCGTGGACGTCAGTCAAAGAATCCATCTGTCTGGGTTCAGCAAGGCAGGATGTTTGATGGATGGATGGATGTTTGATGGATGGATGTGTGGATGTTTGATGGATGGATGGATGGATGCATGGATGGATGGATAAAGCGTGGACCTCAGTCAAAGAATCCATCTGTCTGGGTTCAGCAAGGCAGGATGTTTGATGGATGGATGGATGTTTGTTTGATGGATGGATGGATGGATGTTTGATGGATGGATGGATGTTTGATGGATGGATGTTTGATGGATGGATGTTTGATGGATGGATGGATGGATGGATAAAGCGTGGACCTCAGTCAGTAAAGAATCCATCTGGGTTCAGGAAGGCAGGATGTTTGATGGATGGATGGATAGATGGATGTTTGATGGATGGATGATGGATGGATGGATGTTTGATGGATGGATGGATGGATGTTTGATGGATGGATAAAGCGTGGACCTCAGTCAGTAAAGAATCCATATGTCTGGGTTCAGGAAAGCAGGATGTTTGATGGATGGATAGATGTTTGATGGATGGATGTTGATGGATGGATAAAGTGTGGACCTCAGTCAGTAAAGGGGAAGGACCCCACTCACCCAGCACACACACTCTTTGCCCCACTCCCCTCAGGACAGAGGTTAAGGAGCATCAAATGTAGAACCACTAGACAGAGGAACAGCTTCTACCCTGAGGCTGTTAGACTCATGAATAATTAAATAATAAGAATAATCACTGCAAAATATCACATCATGCTGATGCCGATCTGTTTTCTTGCTGTGTGTTCATTTGTGACCATCTGTTCATACAGACTCATGTTCCTGCTGCTGTTTGTAATGATGTTTTTCTATTACATTAGTGATTAGTGTATTTCTAGTTGATGTTTTTTTTAGTTATATCCTAGATGTCATTACTGTTTTTCTCTTACATTTTGTTGTTGGATGTAACTGGGACCATGTGTACATAATCTAGTTTCATCACATGTACCACATGCGGTGCAAATGACAAAGATTATCTGACTCACCAAAAACCAAATGACCTCTTGGACTAGCTGAAAACCTGTACATGTAAAAATATGAAAAAGTTAAAAAACAATTCTCAAGTTTATACAATACACTTATACAGTATTCTGTATTATTCAGTATTCAGTATTCCAACAACAGTATTCTGATACCTACATAACACTGCAGTCAACGTGATGACGTAACGAGGCTGCAACGTGATGACGTAACGACGCAGTTCGTCCGTCTGCTCACTGCTCAGAGGTAAAAAAAAGAGCAGATTTAGCACAAAAATGACGTTGGAAACATTAAAACCCCTCTACCCTATTAACGCATGTTAAATTACAGCGTTAGTCACGCTGTTATTGTGACGTGACACGTTCACGGTAGTGACGCTAACGCTACGTGCGTTTAATTTTGTCTTCGTCGCGTTAAGACTAAATAACCACTAAAAACATCCACAAGTGATGCATATATAGTATCGCTGATTTATATAAATGTCTATAAAAGTTTTCAACAGCGTTGAAAGGTTGTCACGCTTCTGAAGTGAAGTTACGTTACATGCTAACGCTAGCCGCAGCTAGTTTGAGCTGCGTCTTTCTTCGCGCACTCAAAACTCATGCACAGATACTTCCTAATTTATGTAAATGTTGATAAAGTTTTCTACAGTCTTCACAGTTTGTGACGCTGCGGTTAAAGTCACGTTACACGTAAACGCTACTGGATTAGGTTAACATTTCCTTGAGATGATGTCATCAAAAGCAACAATTTTTTTTTAAATTCTTACCTGAATGAAGTCAATACACTCTGACACTCTGTCCACCTACTGCTGCAAAATCTTACTTAAATCGCTCTCCAAAAATAACCTCCGCTCACCTAACACATGCAATCAACACACGACGCCATAACTCTGCACGTGTAAGCTCAAGGGGCTTTAACTTTTAAAGGCTCGGTCACCTGAGGCCCCGCCCTGAGCCCCCGCCCACTACAGGGTCTCCACATCACGAGAGGAGGGGCGTTGGAGTTTTGGCGCGGTGTGTGTCAGCGAGCGACACACACGGTTTCAATAAGTGCATCCGACACACAAAATGACACACACCACACACAGAATCTCGAGGAGGTGCTTCGCCCGACAATTTTATAAATGTAAATAACTTTTTATTAAAACAATTTTAAGTGTTGAAGCACAGTCTAACTCATCCAGGCAGCCATTTAGCCACAAGTTGATATTGATGAGAAAAAACAATGTTTACATATTAATATATTTGGATACAATCTGTGTTTTATCCGGACATTGGCAAAGGCTGGCTAATACCAAATGTCCCGATAATGTTGGTACGTAGTCTGGCGCATAGTCTGGCTAAACCACATAGACCAACACACACACACACACACACACACAATATAAATACACATCAGCTACATAACCATACACTGTGTACTTATACACATCTATGTAAGTACATGTTCTCATTCACTCATACGCAAGCTCACATACTACCCTTGATCCTCCCTCCAGTTTTAGTACTCTACTACTATTACTTTATTTAGGCCCGAGCAGCAAAGCGCTGCGAAGGCCTATTGTAATTGTAGTGTTTATTATTAATTTTTTTTTTATTCTGTACACAAATGAAGTGGCCTTTTGGGGGCTTTATCATATACGAAAACTCACCAAATTTGGCAGACTCATCAGGACTGGTGAAAAATTATGTATTTTGGGGGTGTGGCAAAAATCGCAACAGAAACGGCTCAAGAGCGCCCCCTAGAAATTTTCAAACTACCCTCCGCATTGGCCTTAGTTTGACGTAGAATCGTGACATTTGGTACACTTGTCCAATACACCAAGATGCACAGAAAACCCTCTGGCACCAACGTTGTACGATAAATGGGCAGCCATTTTGGAACGATGACCCAATTTTCACACCTTTTTGGCTGTTTACAACCTCCGCATTTGAACGAACTCCTCCTAGGGATTTAGCTCGATCGGGTTCAAACTTGGCCGGTTTGTTCATAAGGAAAGGGGGACCAAACAGTATCAAAACGGTTCGTTTTAATGCATGCTGAAGGGGCGGAGCCATACGTCAAAGTTGGATATCTCGCCATGAAAATCGAAATGCTAATAGCACCTACACAAAAACTGTCTAATAAATCAAACCTTCAGTGATTGACCCACATCCAGGCCCTCTGCAATACTAAATGGTCAAATCATGACATCACTTAAGCCATGCCCCCTGACAACAGGAAGTGTAAAGTTTTACGTTGAACCATCCATATCGGACCCGTGTTATCTAATCAGCCTGACATTGTGTCCAGTGACCGAAGACATGTTGGTGTAACAAGCTTTCCAACACTGACCGTTTTGGGTGGAGCATGTGGGCGTGGCGACATGGCGAAGTAAGACGTAACTCCGTCACCTTACGTTTGGTTCTAAACTCCACAGATTTGATCCGAGGAGTACCAAAATCAGTATGATCAATCATTGCCAACTCCTTGAACAGGAGTCTATGCTAATTAGCCAATAGCCTCCATAGCGCCCCCTAGAATATTTAAAAACATAAGCCCCAAGCCATTTTTGGCCCGATAATTCTGAAACTCTTCTTAGGATCTACGAAAAACTCTCTTGGAGCACTGGTCCAAAATAAACAGGAAGTCAGCCATTTTGTGTCAAAGGGTCATTTTCCGGCGTTTTGAATTACGTATTTGAACGAACTCCTCTTAGGGATTTTGAAGGATTGCTTTCAAACTTGGTTAATATGCCCTTAACACATTGGACAGTAAAAGTTATCAAAAGCTTGCGTTTTCGTTTATGCTAAAGGGGAGTGGCCAGGCCTCAAATATGCGCTTCACGCCATAAATTCAACCCACTATAACTTTCACATTGAAAGACCGAAATGCATCAAACTTGGCATGAGTCATCCTTGTTGGATGCCCGACGATCCTCCTTGGTCATATTCTGATGTCATCAAAGCCCCGCCCCCTCAGAACAAGAAGTCACTTTTTTTACTTGTAAGGCTCCCTCTCTGACACCATTGAACTAATCAAGATGATCCTATGTTAGAAGATGTATAACAAGTTAGTCTGACTTGCTTTAAAGCACAAACAGTTTTTCGCTGGAGTATGATGGCGTGACGATCTCAGAAGTGACGCCGTCGCCATACGTTTGACTCTAAATTCCACAGATTTAAACCGAAGTGCACCAAAATCAATATGATCGATCATTATCCACATTTCAACAGGCTTCCATGATAAGTGGCCAATACCTTCCACAGCGCCCCCTATATTATGACTACAGTTCAATGATACATCATCCGATTTGCACAAGATTTATAGTGCTTCATCAGTGAGCACTTCTACACTCATTGATATTGTGGTTTAACATATGACTCTAGAACGCCCCTAGGTTATTCAAACTGTTAGATCTCAGTGATACATCATACGATCTGTACCAGATTTATTGTGCGTCATCAAGAAGCAGTTCTAAACGCATTGATATTGTGTAGATTTTGACTCCAGTGCGCCCCTACATTATTTCTATAGTTATATTTTAGTGATACATCATCCGATCTGAACCAGATTTATTGTGCATCATCAGTGAGCCCTTGTGGACACATTGATATGGTGGGCTAACATTTGACTCAAGTGCGCCCCCTAGATTATTCAAACTTTTAGATCTCAGTGACATATCATCTGATGTGTACCAGATTTATTGTGCGTCATCAGGGAACAGTTCTAAACACATTTATATTCTGGTGAAGATTCTCAGTCGTCTAGGACATGATAAAATCAAAAAGGCGTTCAATGCAAGGTCAACTGGACTTTATTTGTTGCAGAAGACGTTTCGCTTCTCATCCGAGGAGCTTCTTGCATTGAACGCCTTTTTGATCACATTTATATATTTTTTTCTTTATAGATGGCCTCCCTTCTCAACTCACAGCCATCCTCTTCACACCAATATCATTTTTTATAGAAAGAAAGGAAAAGACAGAAAGTAAGACCACAAAACAAAAATCCACAAAAAGGGCACAAGGCAAACACACCTAACCGTCATCTGCAATCCTGCGAAGTACATGTCAGAACACAGCAACAAAACACATATGCACAAAAGACACATAATATCCATGACTTTGCAATAGATTATTATATATACCATATTTTCTGGTGTATAGGTCGCACCGATGTATAGGTCGCATTGTCCAATTATCACCAATAGATTGGAAAAATCCCTAGATAGGTCGCATCGGTGTATAGGTCACACCTACGTTTAGCTCTGCTGCAAATGTCTGTCACAGGAGCGCACAGCAAGTTTTAATCTTCTTAAAAGAAGATTAAAACTTAAAAACAATTATTTGTTTGATAAAAATTATAGCAAATATGTATCTGAGCTGAACCTTTCCTTAATAAATGAACATAATTGTGAAATGAGCTGGATTAAAAAAATTGTTTCGCCGAAAGTGATAAGCCATATATAGGTCGCACCGGTGTATAGGTCGCAGGCCTTGAAAAAAACCATAA
>JBBPBX010085115.1:0-15155 GCA_038048925.1 Garcialebias charrua
GAAGATGAACCGGTAGCCAGTGAAGGGAGGCCAAGACTGGTGTAATGTGCTCTGTTTTGCGAGTGCAGCTGTGACATCCTTTGATGTCCTGCTGCACTTCTCTTCTCTACAATTTAAATTTGAATACTGTAACATTTTAAATAAACATTTTAAATTTGAATACTGTAACATTTTAAATAAACAATTTAAATTCAAATACTGTAACATTTTAAATAAACAATTTAAATTTAAATACATACTGTAACATTTTAAATAAACAATTTAGATTTGAATACATACTGTAACATTTTAAATAAACAATTTAGATTTGAATACTGTAACATTTTAAATAAACAATCCAAGCTGCATGGATTGTTTATTTAAAATGTTACAGTATTCAAATTTAAATAGTTTATTTAAGGAGGGAGATTGGGAGTAACAGGTGATGAGTGTGATTGCAGCCTGGTACATGTCATGACAAAGTTTACTGAACTTGAACTTGGACTACTGTATCCATACTTTGCGGTTTTTCACTTATCGCTCTTGGGCGTTGTCCCTAACACTCGCAATAAATGATGGACTACTGTATAAGTACAGTCCATTTGCTATTGCCTCTGATACCCTGTAAGGTGAGACAGCTTTAGAAATAATACTAGAACCTGATTTATTTATGTTTGGACTGTTTTTGTCCTGAATTGTCAAAAATAATAGCTTCATCCAAACCATCCACATGTCTGCTAGATCTCATCCCAACCAAACTGTTTAAAGACGTATTTCCCCTAATTAATGTCCACAGTTTGGATTGACTTAATTAGTCTTTAATGAATGGTTACGTAGCACAGCACTTTAAAGGTCCACTGACATGATGTTTGAACTATTCATAAAATTGCTCAACATATATTCAAATATGTTCGTTTGTACAAGCAAAATGACAAATCATTTTAATTTTGATTTCAAAGTGATTTTAAACTTCGCGCCGTGTTTATTCACGGGAAATCCGATTACACGCGAATGCAACATCTGTGACGTCAGCGCAGGATTTCAGTCTGCGGCTGCGTATAGAACGCAGATTCATTTTCTGCACGTTCGCCTATTTTTTTTTTGTATAACTTGAAAAATGCCGTTACGTTGTGTCGCATTTGGGTGTTCTAATATCATCAGTGAACAAGTGAGCCTTTTCACTTTCCCAAAAGATGTAATACTTCGTCAAGACTGGAATAAACAAACAAAGCTGTCCCCCTCGCTCCACCTGTAAGGCAGAACCTGCTGTTTCTTGTTCAACCCCCTGAACTAACTTCTGCTTCCCAAACTGAAGACAAATCGCTCAAATCTAAACTTAGATTGATAAATTTGTCTGTTTCTATATTGTGCGCTATTGTTATGTAAAAGGGGTGTTCTAGGAGACATTCCTGCGTTGACGTCACAAAATTAGCAAGCGAAAGTACCCGGATGTCCCGTGAAGAAACACAGCGCAAATTTTAAACTCACTTTTTAAACGAATTTTCATTAAATTATCATTTTGTTTGCAACAACGAACATAGTTGAATGATAAAAGATATACTGTATATGTTGTAACAATTTATGCAAAGTTCAAAAATCATGTCAGCCAACCTTTAACCCCAAAATTACACTACATACGGTCCGCTCCGCTCCGCAGGTCGCAGCTGAGCGTCTCAAACTCCAATTTCCACTACCTCCGCTCAGCTCAGGTCCGCCTGCATGCGCCGCTCCTAGACGCATGCGCGGGATTTGCGGGATCGCGCGATAAATCAAGTGATAAATAAGTAAGTCAGAACAAAACAATTCATTCGGTGGAAGAAGGAGAACAACAGTAGAGACTGCTGCCTTGATCTTCTCTCGTAAATGAGCGACAGGACATGGTTTGAGCAACAGGAAGTGATGTATTACATTTCAGAATAAAATACTTTATTTATTTATTTATTGTATTGCGTTTGTAGGCGTAGTCATAAATGATAGTTTGACAGCATTTTTGTACAAATAAATCCGTATAGAGCTAGGATTAAGTCCGCCCGTGGTGATTTTATTTTGTAAATACGGAAGTTGTGCTCGTTCCTTTTCCTGTTGGTGCGACGTAATCTTCAAAAGTTGACTCCGGCACAGCTCCGGCGTCCGGCAGAAATAGAAAAATTTCTAATTTTGACGGACTGCCGTCCGCTCTCCGCAGCTCGCCGCCGCCGTGCGGAGCCAGTGTAAATTCTGTCATTGATTATAATGGGTGCGTATTTGCTGCGGAGGTCGGACCGGATTTTGGCGTGAGGTTGCTGTGAGGTTGCTGTCATGAAACCTTTACTTAAGAAGCCTGACCTTGATAATAAATCTGTCCAATGTGGTTCTAAACAGTTAAAAACATTGTCGTGCATGTGAAATCTTTAGCAACCTGTTCTTATAGTTTATATGGTTAAAAATGTCTGTAAAAAGCAAAACAATGATTTGTTGTAAGTCACATGACCAGGAAGTGAATCCAAAGAATTAGCACAGCGTGGGTGGAAAAAAGACTTTCTGTTAGTTTAGTTTCTGCAGCTGGTCTACCTGGAGAACACGGTACGACTGTTTCATTTTCTGTTTGTCTACAACAGAACATTTGACTGGATCTTAAGAGAGCCCCCTCAAAATTGTGCGTAAAATGTCCTTGTTAATACTGACCCCACCCCCCAACAATGAGGAGGAATTTCCGCCCTTGACTTTGCGTATTCTGTACTCGACAGAAGCCTCATGAAATGAGGTATTTGTCCAGACTATTTCAAGCAAACATGACGAACATTTTCCTTGACGAAACCTGTTCCATTTCTTTTCTCTCTGCTGCCTTTTTTTAACGCCAGTCATCTTTGGAATGAGTGGATTCCTCTGCGCTCCTGTCAGCAACATGCACGAAGGCCTTTGAGGAAAAGTTGTCTTTTACAAACGGACTGTAAACAGACCTGTTTGTGCGTCATCATGACTGCGTGTGTTACATCAGTGACACGACCACATGATGACTTGGAGCTTCTGTGGCTATTGTGTGTGTGTTGATCAGCATTTTTTTTCTTCTAAATTCCATTTTCATGTGTTGTCTTTCACTCCTGCAGGCCGGAGTTTTCATCACGATGACTAAGAAGGGCTCCTCTCTGTTTCTCATTGTGTTACGGAGCTTTTCCATGGGACTGTTTTCTGTCCTGTTGCTTAGAGCTCTGAATGTGATGTAATGGCAGCCAGAGGTGGGGTCAACTTCTTTTAGGCCCTGTTAAACAAGAAGCCCTTTGCTGCATTTAAAAACTTTTGCACAAACTAAATAGAAATTCAGAAAAACACGGGTTTCTTTTTAACATTGTGGTTAGAGATCGTTCCACTGATGTGTAAAATCTATTATAATTATTGATTCATAGTAAAAAATTATTCATATTAAAGTTTTAAAACGTCTTTTCTTCTTTGCTACAGCGTTTATGTGTGAGTTGGTTTTTATTAGAACTTTTCTTCAGAGGTTCTAGCGGTTCTTCCAGGGTCTGTAGTGGTTTTCATGAACCACATTGTTAATTCAGTCCACATGTTTGTGTAAACCTGACAAAAATCCAGGCCTTTTTAGGAAAAACTATCCGGATGAAGTGTTAAATGCTCCATAAGTGCAGCACAACAACATATGATGTGTAACAGATGTTTCATCTTTGTTTAAACGGTTGTCACACACGGTGGCAGCTCATATGTATTCTTTCAAGGAATGCTTTTTTTTTCTGTATTTTCTTGCAAAACCAACAATGTTCATAGGTATTCTAAGTTGATGGTTTTCATTATTTACTTAAACTTGCCTAATAAATAATGTGATTAGGACTTTTTTTTCCTCTATACAGTAGTGCTGAAAACATGATTAGGACAGCAAAAATGCACTAAAAGTTTTCTGCATGTATGCTCCATGCAGTGTGGGTTATCAGGTTCGGTTTAAAAAAACAGAACCCAGGTCGCTCTTGTAAATGAGTCCTCGAGGCTCAATGGGATTAACCTGCCTAAATAAAGGTTGAATGAAAAAGAAAAGTGAAACTAAATACCTTTTTTAAGTTAAGGTTATATTGAAATTTGCAATAGCAACACACCTTTTAAACGTTGGGACGGGGTCAACAAAAGGCTGTAAAAGACATGGAATGGTAAGAAAGAGATGAAGGAACATTTAGCATCTAATTAGGTTAAATGGCCTCATGTCAGTAAGAGGAGTGGATTTTTTAAAAAGCATTTTAGAGAGGTTGAATCTGTAAAGTCAAGATGGGCAGAGGTTCACCATCAACATGAGTAGAATAATTTCAGAATAACATTCATCAATAGAAAATTGGCAATATTTTAAATATTCTATTATCTGCAGCTCATAATGCTAACAAAAGATTTATAGAAATCTTTGTGCACCCAAACTAAACAGAAAGTCAACATTAGATGGACGTGATCTTCGGGCCCTCGGGGGGCCACTGCATTAAAACCAGGTCTGGTTCTGTTCTGGGCTCAGGAACCCCTCCACAGAGCATTGTCTGTACACACAGTTCATCCACAGATGATGCTTAAAGCTCTATCAGGCAGAGAAGGAGCCAGATGTGAACACCATTCAGAACTGCTGCCATCTTCTCCAGACTAGAGTTTGTTCAAGATGAACTGAGGCAAAGTCCAGAACTGTTCTGTTCAGAAGGATCCAAACCGGATGCCACCTCTGCTGTACTAAAGAGGGGAGGGGCCATCCAGCTTGTCATCAGCTCACACTTCACATCCTGCCTCTCTGATGGTATGGGGGTGCATTAGTGCCTCTGTCATGGGCAGCTTACACATCTGGTTTGGCTCAGTGCACGGTTTTAGAACATCTGCTCCCATCCAGGAAAGAAGATTCAGGATTGTTGAACAGCTAGAATCTAGATGTTCAACAATCCTGAAATGAACAGAAGAACCAAAAATGATTCAAACTGAGGACTCAAGTCCTCGATTGAGAGTTCTAATCACTAATTATCAATAACAATTGATCATATTTACCAAGCTAAATCCTTACTGATAATCACTGTGTGGAGTACTGTTGAGTACAGATCAGATCAGGCAGTCATGTATTCACATGTATGTACATGTATTAATATTAATACCATAATTAAAGGTGAGCCGTGCAAATGTGTTTGTATCAAACAAGTAGCCCTTCGAGTCTCGCGGTTCCACTGCAGTAGCTCTAAGTCTCAAAAAGGTTGGTGACCCCTGATCTAGAGTCCTCCATCAGATCAAAATGGGATGACAGTCTCCTCCAGAACCTCCAACAACTGGTCTCCTCAGGTCCTCCAGAACATCCAACAACTGGTCTCCTTAGGTCTTCCAGAACATCCAACAACTGGTCTCCTTAGGTCCTCCAGAACCTCCAACAACTGGTGTAATTTACATTACACAACGTCCCAATGATGTACATCAACTGCTAACTGTACATCAACTGCACATACATCAACTGCACATCAACTGAACATCAACTGAATATCAACTGTACATCAACTGTACATCAACTGTACATCAACTGCACATCAACTGCACATCAACTGTACATCAACTGCACATACATCAACTGCACATCAACTGAACATCAACTGAATATCAACTGTACATCAACTGTACATCAACTGTACATCAACTGCACATCAACTGCACATCAACTGTACATCAACTGCACATACATCAACTGCACATCAACTGCACATCAACTGAATATCAACTGTACATCAACTGAATATCAACTGTACATCAACTGTACATCAACTGCACATCAACTGCACATCAACTGTACATCAACTGCACATCAACTGCACATCAACTGCACATCAACTGCGCATCAACTGCACACCAACTGTACATCAACTGCACATCAACTGTACATCAATTTACATCAACTGCGCATCAACTGCACACCAACTGTACATCAACTGCACATCAACTGTACATCAATTTACATCAACTGCACATCAACTGTACATCAACTGTACATCAACTGCACATCAACTGTACATCAACTGCACATCAACTGCACATCAACTGTACATCAACTGTACATCAACTGCACTGTACATCAACTGCATATCAACTGCACATCAACTGCACATCAACTGTACATCAACTGCACATCAACTGTACATCAACTGCACATCAACTGCGCATCAACTGCACATCAAGTGCACATCAACTGTACGTCAACTGCACATCAACTGTACATCAATTTACATCAACTGTACATCAACTGCACATAAACTGTACATCAACTGTACATCAATTTACATCAACTGTGCATCAACTGTACATAAACTGCACATCAACTGTACAGCAATTGCTCAACTGCACATCAACTGCACATCAACTGTACATCAACTGCACATCAACTGTACATCAACTGTACATCAACTGCACATCAACTGTACATCAACTGCACATCAACTGCACATCAACTGTACATCAATTTACATCAACTGTACATCAACTGCACATCAACTGCACATCAACTGCACATCAACTGTACAACAACTGCACATCAAGTGCACATCAACTGTACAGCAATTGCTCAACTGCACATCAACTGCACATCAACTGTACATCAACTGTACATCAACTGTACATCAACTGTACAGCAATTGCTCAACTGCACATCAACTGCACATCAACTGTACAGCAATTGCTCAACTGCACATCAATTGCACATCAACTGCACATCACCTGCACATCAACTGCACATCAACTGCTCATCAACTGTACATCAACTGTACATCAACTGCACAGCAACTGCACATCAACTGTACATCAACTGTACATCAACTGCACATCAACTGTACATCAACTGCACAGCAACTGTACATCAACTGCATAGCAACTGCACATCAACTGCACATCAACTGTACAACAACTGCACATCAACTGTACAGCAATTGCTCAACTGCACATCAACTGCACATCAACTGCACATCAACTGTACATCAACTGTACATCAAGTGTACATCAATTTACATCAACTGTACATCAACTGTACATCAACTGTACAGCAATTGCTCAACTGCACATCAACTGCACAGCAATTGCTCAACTGCACATCAATTTACATCAACTGTACATCAACTGTACAGCAATTGCTCAACTGCACATCAATTGCACATCAACTGCACATAATAATAATAATGAATTCAATTTATAACGCGCTTTTCATTAGTGAATATCTCAAAGCGCTACACACATTGAATGCTACACACATTCATACACCGGTAGCGTTAGACTACCATGCAAGGTGCTTTCCAGTCCTTCTGGGAGCAACTCGGGGTTAAGTGTCTTGCCCAAGGACACAACAACACACGGTGTGGAGAACCGGGATTCGAACCGCCAACCTTCCGATCGGGGGACGACTGCCATTACCACTACGCCACGGCCGCCCCTGCACATCAACTGCACATCAACTGCACATCAACTGTACATCAACTGTACATCAATTTACATCAACTGTACATCAACTGTACAGCAATTGCTCAACTGCACATCAACTGCACATCAACTGTACAGCAATTGCTCAACTGCACATCAATTTACATCAACTGCACATCAAATGTACAGCAATTGCTCAACTGCACATCAACTGCACATCAACTGCACATCAACTGTACATCAACTGTACATCAACTGCACATCAACTGCACATCAACTGCACATCAACTGTACATCAACTGCTCAACTGTACATCAACTGCACATCAACTGCACATCAATTTACATCAACTGCACATCAAATGTACAGCAATTGCTCAACTGCACATCAACTGCACATCAACTGCACATCAACTGTACATCAACTGTACATCAACTGCACATCAACTGCACATCAACTGTACATCAACTGTACACATCAACTGTACATCAACTGTACATCAACTGCACATCAACTGCACATCAACTGCACATCAACTGTACATCAACTGTACATCAACTGTACATCAACTGCACATCAACTGCACATCAACTGCACATCAACTGTACATCAACTGTACACATCAACTGCACATCAACTGCACATCAACTGTACATCAACTGCTCAACTGTACATCAATTTACATCAACTGTACATCAACTGCACATCAACTGTAAATCAACTGCTCATCAAGTGATTAACGTGTGGAGTCGTCTCCATTCAAGATGGCTGACTCTGTCATGTCTCAGCCTCTGATCTGTGTAAACTCTTTGACATGACAGATTGTGAGCAACATGCTTTCCTTCACTGAATGTTGGACTATCAGACGTGTTCAGTTTTAAATTTTTTCATTCATCTCAACATTAGTTCCATTCTAGGAACAGTCAGGGTTTGATCACTCTGATGATCTAACTCTATAATGATGCTTGATAATAGGTTTTAATTTTCTTCTTCTTCCTTCCTCCCAGGCATCATGTCCAAGTCAGAATACCCCCCAGGGTACAGCGAGTTGCATGGCCCACTGTACCCACCTCAGGGTGGGGGCTACCCAGCACCACCTCCATACGGCTTCCCCTCCTATGGTGGTCCCCTCCCAGATCAGCCTTCTGCCCCCTACCCAGCTGGTTCAAATACCCCTCTGTACCCAGGCCAGCCAGTGGGGTATCCTCCTGCACCTTACCCAGGACAGGCTCACCCTGCCGGGCCTCCAGGAGTCGTCTACCCACCCCCTCCTCCCATGCCTCCCATCATCCCACCCACCATCCCATCGGACGTGTTGAGCTCAGGTAGGACTGGAGCTCAGTCATGTTTGATTATGCATTTCATAAATCATCTTTTAAATCATCTTTTAACTCCAGCACCTCCAGTCAGGTGATCGTTGTTGGTTTTTGTCTTCTCTGATCTCATTTCTGTTCCACTGAAAACACAGGGGACGAGTTCGCTGCACGAGGCAGCAACTGGGACGACCTGAGCATCCGGCATGCCTTCATCAGGAAGGTAAAGTGTCTGAATCTGAAAACAACACAACAACACAACAACAACAACAAAGCACTTTTCATTAAATGCCCGTCAGAAGGTGGAACATAAACCTTCTCTTGTCCCGCCATAACTTCTGATGTGCTCAAGATAATTTAATGAAACTTCAAACACTTGTCCATCATCACTAAACGTCGCATACACTTTTCATCACCGCAGCTCTAAGATTGATGTCACAAATCAAGGTCAAAGTTAAAAAAGGTCTCTGATTGTTTGAAATGTTGCTGTAGATTGCTGTGTAAGAGCTTGTCGACGAGCCGATAATGCTCCCCATGCAGGATTCCTGTTCACTTGAATTGTAGGCTTTGTTTTTATTGATTACAGATGATCAAACAGATAAATTACTGTATTTGCTGCGAAAACTTTGAAGTCTAAAATGTTCACTTTTGTATGAATTCCCCTGGTTTAACAGCTGTGGAAAATCTGAGGACCCTTTTTGAGAAACAGAACATGTCACTGGAGTGCTGCTACTTCTCCTGAGGTGTTCGCAGTGTTTTTATACTAATACGATGTTTATTAGATTCATAAACACAAGAAGCAACTTTTTTAGCCACAGACTTGTACAGAAAGTGATCACAAGCTGTGATGTGATGAGATGTGGAGAAAACATAATCTGAAAATTGTTTAGGAATATTAGTTTGTTTTTCTTCAGTAATAATGTAACCTTTATTGATCAATGATCAACATTTAAAGTTTTTTTTGTGTGCCTTCACTGTTACTAGAGCAGTTTTACAAAATACAGTAACTGACACTTCAAGAGGTAAAACAAATACATTAAAACACAGTAAATAAAACTGGAAAACCGCTGCGACTGTAGAACAAAGGGAAAAACAATTCTGACGGTTACAACAATCAGCATTTAGGCGGAAGTTACAGGCTTTTATTTTGAAAAACCTCCGCTCATCTGAGGACACTGGACATGACAAGTTCCTCACAGCTCTTGGGCAGCTGTGGCTGAGTGGTTAGAGCAGTTGTCCTCTAATGTGAGAGTTGGGAGTTTGATTCCACCAGCATTCACATGTTGAAGTGTCCCTGGGCAAGACACTGAACCCCTCATTGTCTCTGATGTGTGTCCCATCAGTGTATGAATGTGATAAAGCACTGATTAGTCTTAGTAGAGTGCTGTATGAATGGGTAGATGAAGGCACAGATTGTTGTAAAGTGCTTTTAATATCTTGACTAGATAGAAAGGTGTTATATAAGTACAGTCCAGTTACCACAAAGGCCTCCATCAGTCTTCAACTTGTGTTCATCTCCACCTCCCAGGTAAGTGTCTCGGGTCTAGAGACCAGTGATTGATCCCACATAAGCACTGACTGGTACACTGAACACTTGATGTGTTTCCTGAGTGCTCCTTGGGTTGGGGGGATGTTTTCTGATGACTTGGTACCTTTGGCTCCAGTGTAGCATACACATGTGGTGTGATGTGCTCCATGTACTGTACTGAGGAAGCTGGATGAAGACTGGACTGATATCATCATATACAGGTGCTGGTCATAAAATTAGATTATCATGAAAACGTTTATTTATTTCAGTCATTCCATTCAAAAAGTGAAACTTGTATATTATATTCATTCATTACACACAGACTGATATATTTAAATGTTTATTTAATTTAATATTGATGATTATAACTGACAACTAATGAAAACCCCAAAATTAGTATCTTGGAAAATTAGAATATTACTTAAGACCAATAAAAAATGATTTTTAGACATGTTGGTCAACTGAAAAGTATGAAAATAAAAAGTATGAGCATGTGCAGCACTCAGTACTTACTTGAGGCTCCTTTTGTCTGGATTACTGCAGCAGTGCAGCGTGACATGGAGTTAATCAGTCTGTGGCACTGCTCAGGGGTTATGAGAGCCCAGGTTGCTCTGATCGTGGTCTTCAGCTCTTCTGAATTGTTGGGTCTGGTGTATCACATCTTCCTCTTCACAATACTGTACTCCATAGATTTTCTATGAGGTTAAGGTCAGGTGAGTTTGCCGGCCAATTAAAAACAGGGTCATGAACATGGTCCTTAAACCAGGTACTGGTAGCTTTGGCACTGTGTGCAGGTACCAAGTCCTGTTGGAAAATGAAATATCCATAAAGTTGGTCAGCAGCAGAAAGCATGATGTTCTATAAAATTTTCTAGAAGACGGCTGCATTGACCTTGGACCTCAGAAAACACAGTGGACCAACAACACTAGTACTTTGTAGATGACATGGCACCTCAAACCATCACTGACTGTAGAAACTTGACACTGGACCTCAAGCAACATGGATTCTGTGCCTCTCCTCTCTTCCTCCAGACTCTGGACCTTGATTTCCAAAGGAAATGCAAAATTTTCTTTCATCAGAGAACATAACTTTGGATCAGTGATCAGCAGCAGTCCCAGGAGAGACACTTCTGACGCTTCTCTTGTTCAAGAGTGGCTTGACACAAAGAATGTGACAGCTGAACCCCTTGTCTTGCATACGTCTGAGCGTGGTGGTTCTTGAAGCACTGACTCCAGCTGCAGTCCACTCTTTGTGAATCTTCTCCACATTTTGGAATGGGTTTTGTTTCACAATCCTCTCCAGGGTGTAGTTGTCCCTATGGCTTGTACACTTTTTTCTACCACATCTTTTCCTTCCCTTCACCTCTCTATTAATGTGCTTGGACACAGAGCTCTGTGAACAGCCAGCCTCTTTAGCAATGACCTTTTGTGTCTTGACCTCCTTGTGCAAGGTGTCAATGGTCGTCTTCTGGACAACTGTCAAGTCAGCAGTCTTCATTATGATTGTGTAGCCTACAGAACTAGACCGAGACCATTTAAAGGCCTTTGCAAGTGTTTTGAGTTAATTAGATGATTAGACTGTGGCACCAGGTGTCTTCAATATTGAACCTTTTCACAATATTCCAGTTTTCTGAGATACAGAATTTAGCGTTTTCATTAGTTGTCAGTTATAAACATCAACATTAAAAGAAATTAACATTTTAAATAAATCAGTCTGTGTGTAATGAATGAATATAATATACCGGTACTTGTACAAGTTTCACTTTTTGAATGGAATTACTGAAATAAATCTTTTTCATGATATTCTATTTTCATGACCAGCACCTCTAAGGTATACAGTACTTACCGGTAGGTTATCTGTTCAATTGTAGTCCAGAAAAACACTCATCTCAAAATCTACAAAAACTCACTATTAAAATCCATTGGTGACGGGGGACATTGGAGTACCACTTGTATGTGTGTTTGACACCTGTCCATGTTCTCCAGGTCTACATGATTTTGGCGTCTCAGCTGCTTGTCACCACGGCCATCGTGGCCATTTTCACATTTGCGTGAGTACATTATTATTAAAAGATTTCTTTGCTAGAGACTAATTGATAAGTAAGATAAACACAGTGCAATTAACAGCACCTGTAGGTGTTTAATGTGAGTTTATGTTTTCATGAACCCTTCCTGTTTCCCACAGAGAACCTGTCAGATCGTTTGTACAGAAAAACCCGGCGGTGTACTGGGTGTCATAGTAAGTTTTACTTTGTGTTTAACTTCACTGCACTTAAATCTACACACCAACAAAACTGAAAATGTTCATTCCTACATTAATAATTGTTTTTCTATTTAAGTGCCATCTATTTCATCACCCACATTGTGCTGGTTTGCTGTAAAGGCCCACGGTGAGTGGAAACATATCTACAGAGAATACTTTTAAATATTAGAATAATGCTTTTACTGTAATTATTATTGTGGCCTCGTCAGTTACCAAAATAGTGGTAGTGGCCGAGAGTCATCCTCCACACATTAAAGATGGCATTCCTTCAAAGAACCAGGCCTAAGCATGAATGCAGGAACTGTACACTGTTTCAATTAATTTGGGCTTGTTTGTTTGTTTGTTTGTTTTCAGGAGGAAGTTCCCATGGAACATAATTCTGCTTCTCATTTTTGTAAGTGAAACTTGTTGCAGCTGGACTCAAATCTATTCTTGGACTAAAATGCTCTGTTCTGTCGTTGGTGTGACCTTTGTGTTAGAAATGTTGACACAGAGTCACCACACTCCCCGCTAACCGTTTAAATACAGCATGCAGTGCGTTTTCTTTTCATACAGATGTTAGCCTTCTCTTATTGGATCGAACAACAAAATGATGCAACTTTAACTCATGATGGAGAAGTCAGGATTATTGTTTACTTTAATAATAATAATAATTTTATTTAAAAGCGCCTTTCAGGACACCCAAGGACACGTAACAAACCAATACAGTGTAATACAGATCAAACAATATCAGCGACAAATTGAAATATAAAATACATAAAGATTATAAAATGGAAGATAATAAAAATACATTTAGTAAAGTTAATGATAAGCTAGTCTAAAGAGATGTGTTTTCAGGGCTGTCTTGAACAGAGAAAGGGAGGTGGTGTTTCGAAGGTCTGGTGGTAGAGCGTTCCAGAGGTGAGGGGCAGAGCAGGTGAAGGCCCTGCTCCCCATGGTGGAGAGGCGGGCAGAGGGTACATGGAGATGTAGCGAAGAGGAGGATCTGAGAGAGCGTGATGGGATGGAGATTTGTAGGAGGTCAGATAGATAAGGAGGGGCAAGGTTGTGGATAGATTTGAACGTGAGAAGTAGAATTTTGAAGATGATGCGTGATTTAACCGGGAGCCAGTGGAGCTGCTGCAGGACAGGAGTGATGTGGTTATAGTAGGAGGAGCCAGTGGAGCTGCTGCAGGACAGGAGTGATGTGGTTATAGTAGGAGGAGCCAGTGGAGCTGCTGCAGGACAGGAGTGATGTGGTTATAGTAGGAGGTTTGAGTGATGACACGGGCAGCTGAGTTCTGGACCATCTGTAACTTGTGGAGAGATTTGTTGGGGAGGCCGTAGAGAAGGGAGTTGCAGTAATCGATACGGGAAGTCACAAGACTGTGCACCAGGATGGCTGTGGAGCGGGGTGTGAGAGAAGGACGGAGACGGTTAATATTACGGAGGTGGAAATAGGCAGACCGAGTAATATTGTTGATGTGTGAAGTGAAGGAGAGAGTGGTGTCGAGGATGACACCGAGACTCTTGACCTGAGGGGAGGGGGATAGCAGAGAGTTGTTAAGGGGGACGAGAAGATGTTCTGATTTTGAAATAGAGTTTAAGTCCAGATGTTCAGTTTGGACTGGAGAAAAGTCATTTCCTGTTGTTTCCTGTTGGCGTGAACGCTTGTTGCTGAATGATTTCTGCTCAAAGCTGCTGCAAAGGCTTCATCTCTGAACTGTTCATGTGAGTCGAATTTGAACAGCTGTCATTTACTGAAAACAGGGAAATAAAAGCAGAAAGCAGAAAAAAAACCAGCTGAAAAGTGTAGAAAAAGCTGAAAGGAGCAGAAATGTAGCAGAATAAGCCGAAATAGACAGAGAAGCTGAAACTTCTTTCAGCTTTTTCCTCTTCAGGGTTTGCCACAGTGAGTCATCCTCCATCTCAGTCTGGCCTCCCTAACTTTATCTCCCAGTTGTTCAACATGTGCTGTACCTCTGATGATCTCATTCCTGATCTTATCCATCCTTGTCACTCCTAAGGAGAACCTCAGCATCTTCATTTCTGCTACTTCCAGTTCTTTCTCCTGTCTTTTTGTCCATGTCTCTGTCTCCAGACCATACAACATAGCTGGTCTCACCACTGTCTTGTAAACTTTTCCTTTGACCTTTGCTGACACCTTTTTGTCACAAATCACTCCTGAAACTTTTCTCCATCCACTCCATCCTGCCTGGACTCTCTTTTTCACCTCTTTACCACATTTCCCATTTTCCTGGACAGTGGACCCCAAGTACTTGAAGTCCTGCACCTTTGTGACCTCTGCTCCTTGTAGCCTCACTGTTCCACTGGCCTCCCTCTCATTCACACACATGTACTCTGTCTTACTACGGCTGACTTTCATTCCTCTTCTTTCAAGTGCATACCTCCACCTCTCCAAGTTCTCTTCCACCTGTTCCCTGTTCTCACCACAGATCACAATGTCATCTGCAAACATCATAGTCCATGGGGATTCCTGCCTGACCTCATCTGTTAGTCGGTCCATCACCAGAGCAAACAAGAAGGGGCTCAGAGCCGATCCTTGATGCACTCCCACCTCCACCTTGAAGCTATCTGTCACTCCTACAGCACATCTCACCACTGTCCTGCTGTCCTCATACATGTCCTGCTGTCTTCATACATGTCCTGCTGTCCTCATACATGTCCTGTACCAGTCTAACATA